>ML780703.1:322026-356581 GCA_009831015.1 Picea engelmannii | reverse complement strand
TGAGGAAACCCATAAAGGGTAAAAACCTCTTCTTCTTTATATGATAAGTAATCTGTACATTCTTTACATTATCATACATATGAGCTCCAACTCATAATGATGCTACAACCTCTATTTTTCAAGCTGCAACTTGTTGAGAACACCAACTCTCTGTTTTCTCTAGCACCTACTAGAAGGAAGCACCAACTCCCTGGTTTCTCTAGCACCCACTAGAAGGAAGCACCAACTCCCTAATTGTTCCAACACCAACTAGATGGAAGCACCAACTTCCAGTCACACAGGCACCAACCTGTATAACATAGAACAACAGTTCTCCCTTGCACCACCCTACCACCCTAGTTTTTCTGGCTGCAACCAGATGGAAGCTACAACTCCCTTTGTTCAAGCACCCACTTGAACCTCTGAGGACAATAATCCTCCCTAGCACCTCCCAGCCACCTCCCAACCACCCTGAAATATAAATTTTTCTATCTATAAATTTATCACAGTGATAAAATATTTATCATTGGCTTACCAGGCTTATCATTGTTCTGTTATGTTGCTCTGTTCTTCTGTATCACTGTCTCTCTATCTGCATCTTCTTACAATTTATGATCTTCTGTTTTTCTCTACCAGAGCACCTCAGCCTTCCTTTAATGTCTCACTGTCTTGCTACATATATGCCTTGCGCTTTCTCTGCTTCTGCCTTTTCTTCTTTGTGTGCCATGCGCCTTCAATGCACCATTCCTCTTCTCTGTATTTCAGTTGTTTCACACTCCTCCTTCTACTCTCCTGAATACCTCTCAACAATTGCAACATCCATGTCTTCTCTGTTCCTCATACTTATGGTATCTGTGCTCCTTCTGCATGCCATCCCCCCACCCTTCTGCATGCTCTCTCATGTCGAGTACTCTACCTGTTCATCATTGCAACTCTTCAGCTTCTCTGGCAGTTAGATCCATCTGTCAATTTCCTCTACGAACAGTCTTCATTCCACTGGCAGATTTCTAGAGACTCTTCAGCTCCTCTGGCAATCACACATAAGTCTCTTCGAGTCCTCTGGAAGAAACCATCAGTGGTTTCTAGCAGTTACACTATGAACCTCCAAAGACTACTTTAGCAACTAAATCACCACTGATCGATTAACTGTGAAGAGAAACAGTAGCCCTTCGATCATACTTAAATTCACCTACACCGTTGGATTCGATCCGTAGGATCTTGCATTTATTTCGCATTTCTGCATTTCGGCATTCTTGTGGTGAGGAGTCTCGACTCTCCATGTCCCAAACTCCGAAATGGAGCTTGTCTCTTCGAGCTCTTCTCTACAACTCTTCGACGATGTGACCACCGACGATGACCAAGGCCTACACCAAAAAGGTGTTTTCACATTTCGCATTTCGGCATTTCGTGATTTCGACATTCTTGATGTGAGAGTTCTTGACAACTCCACCTCCCGGTTTGTGAAACTACGAAATGGAGTCAGATCAAATTTTCAACTTTTCGCACTTTGCAACTTCGGGATTCCTATCATGAGAGTCCTTGACATCTCCAACTTCTTGTATCCGAACCTCCAGTATGGAGTCTTTGACATTTCATGATTTCTCATTTTGTGACTTCGGGTTTCACAACTTCGGGACTCCTGTGATGAAGAGTCTTGACTCTTGACTCCTCCAACTCCCAGTATCCAAAACTCTAGTATGGAGTCTTTGACATTTCACGATTTCGCGTTTCGCGACTTCGGGTTTCGCGACTTTGGGAATCTTGTGATGAAGAGTCTTGACTCTTGACTCCTCCAACTCCCAGTATCCGAAACTCTGGTATGGAGTCTTTGACATTTCGTGATTTCGCATTTCGCGACTTCGGGAATCCTGTGATGAAGAGTCTTGACTCGTGACTCCTCCAACTCCCGATATCCGAAACTGTCCTCCTTCTTTCGGGATTTCAGTGTTTTGCATTTCGCGATTCCGGGACTCCTGATGATGAAGAGTCTTGACTCTTCCAACTCCTGGTATCCGAAACTGTCCTCCTTCTTCCAGGATTTTGGCATTTCTCATTTCGCGATTCTAGGACTCCTGATGATGAAGATTCTTGACTCTTCCAACTCTCGTTATCCAAAACTCTGAAATGGATTTATTTCCCGGTCTGCGAAACTCTTTGTTTATGTTCCTATTTTGGGATTTCGACATTTCGCATTTCGTCGTTTCAGCATTTCGACACTCCTGTGGTGAAGTGTTTCGACACTTCAATTCCTGGTATCCGGGACTCCGAAATGGAGTTATTTCCTAGTCTGCAAAACTCTTTTTGATGTGCCTCTTTCGGGATTTCGGGATTCTGAATTTTGCAACTCCGAGACTCCTGTGTTGAAGAGTCTCAACTCTTGACTTCTTAATCTCCCAGTATCTGAAACTTCGAAATGGAGTTTACGCTTCTGATCTTTCCATGCAATTATCCCTGCATTGTTGATCTTCCTTGCCTGCCTATTTGCCATCAAATAAACAAGCACACTCTTGCACTCTTCGTGCACCTCTACACTATCTCTTTCGAGCTTACGCTGTTCATGTTTTTCCATCGTTGCATACTCTGATCTTGCCATCAATGACAATCACACATGCCATCAATGATAATCACAACATCTTCATCTTGTCATGAATAAACCATCTACACATAGTAGTAACATCATTGGCTCATCATTCATAACCTTGAAATAAAGGTTAGAATCAACTTTACTCTTGGTAAAGCCCAAGCTCGTTAGGAAATTGTCATATCAAGATCTGGGAGCTTGCTTCAACCTGCACATATCCTTCTTCAGCCTACAGATCCAATTCTTTTCTATTTTCGTCTTCAAATCAAATTTTCACATTACATTGTACCAATCTGGTACACTTGCTCAGCTACAACTCAATTGGCACAATCATGTGCTAGCTCTATGTGCTCTCTGAAAAGCACCATCTATCTCACTGCCTGAGAGTATGTCCTCTCCTCTTTCTGCAACTGTTCCTTTTGGAACTGGGACTTTGCACTTGCATCTGCTCTGAGGCTGAGAATGACTGCTTCATCCTCACTATGGCTACTGAAATCTGTGAGTAAATCCTCTTATGAAAACAACTTCATCTGAAACTGAGAGTGGCTCAATAACTGATACCGAAGGTAGCTCTTCTTCTTTCATGGAGGTAACTCTATATTTTATCGTAGTCATGTCTCCATGACCCAACTAATATAATGCACCAACTTCCACTCAATATGGGGATTGCTCCCCCTGCATCTCATATTATATATGAATCATGGTTGTTCTAGTTATTTTCATATATACTGTAACTGTTTCTTCAATTATTGGACTAAGTGTCTCGTCGTAGTCTTCTCCCTCTTGCTAGGAGAATCCTCTAGACACACATCAGGCTTTGTACATCTGTAACATGCTTGATCTATATAGATCAATCTTGGAAGTCAATACCGACTTCTCTTCTAGTCTCACGGAAGAATCCATATCCTAGTCTTTCTAACTGGCTTCCTTATTTTTCACTGAAACAAGGGAATCTTCCAAGAGATTTAATATCTCCTAGGGGTATTTGAAGTTACGATCTAGTCTTCTCATGGCATTGTCTCCCAATCCTGGAAGTTGTTTCTGCATCTGATCCTTTCTGAGATCAGGCTTATCCTTGATTTCTTCTGAGTCTACAAGGACTTCATAATCTCTTACAAGGTATACTTGGTGTTGAATACCATGTATAAATATGAAAGACCGAGTCAGGCTTCAAACGATTTCTACTTCCCGTCAAGGTGGTTTCATTAACCTTAGAACAATTCTGTTGTGAGATCTTTTTCTAATGTTTTGTCATCTTTGGAGCATTTTTCTCCTTACAATCAATCTTTATATGAGATACTCTGAATCTCAAAATATAGCTTCTTCTTCATCTTCTTTGGTACATGAGTGTATATGGTCATGTACATAGTTTTATTCATGTCTCATATAATATGTTGCCTTCTGCAACCTTCACTATAATTTCCTCAGGGTTATCACCTATGACAAGGTCAACAAAACAACAAGCAAGAATAATACTCTTTTGATAATAGTAAATAAAACAATAGCACGGATAATCATCACAATAGCTCCTTTAAAGCTACCACTTGTGACCTGTTTGAAGAAAAGATCAAAAAGTAAGAAATACAATACAAAATGAGATCAACACTCTTCTAATGTTGTGATCAAATATTTCTTCATGGTAACCTGGAATCAACACAAGAAGTTTCTCCTAGAGGAGATGTTAGTTGTATCTGGTAAATGATTACATTAAACATTTATCTCAATATGCTCACATGCTACCAAGTACAGAAATTTTCAAAGATTGTTATCTCAACTATAGTGTTTTCTTAACACTTGCACGTTTTGAATCTTATCAACTTAATTAATCAAACCTAGAACCTGGAATCTTGTCCTCAAGAATGAGTGTGTTGTTTTTCTTCCAAGTCTCTTTCACTTAAGATGACAAGCGCTTTCTTCAACCTGTCTTATGTACTAAGACAATATGTTATCTTGAAATAAATTTGGGTTAGAGAATAAACTCTATGATCTCAACTTTAATCCATCTAATACCTTGACTTAAATTTTGACCAAAGGTTAGTATGGTGTTCATAGCTTCAACATGCAACCTAGATCAAAATAATGTCATAACAAATAGATGCATATCAGAATAATCAAACCCGGGTTGCATTATTCCTTTGAATGTGTTGGATCTTGATATCCTTATGGATCTATGACAAGAGACCCCTTCTCCTGCAAATACCCTTTAAAGCTTAACAATTTAAACATATGTGAGTACATACCTCTTATAGCATTTGCAGGTAGTGGCACCATCTAGTAGTAGCAGTAATAATTACCAACCCCTTTTAAAACTTCAAGGGTGACTGCAACTGGTACTGCAGTTGATACCTCAAATGACACTACAACTGCAATTGATACTACAAATAATTTTGAAACTGCAACTGCAACTGCAACTTAGGGTTTTTTGAGGAAACCCTAATTTTTCAAACTTCAAATTTTGAAATTCTGATCCAGGGGCTAGATGCGTTGATCCGAGGCAAGTACGCTGGTGTAGTCAGATTTCTGAAAATCCAAATTTTACGCCTTGAAATTGAGCTTGCAGAAATCTGGACTGGTACTTTTGGTAGTGTTTTTGGTTTCCTAGTTTTCTGGTACTTCTAGTTTTTTGGTTTTCTGGTACCAGTGAAAACTAGGGTTTCACTTTCCAGGAGTTCTATCCACTGAAAAGGTGCGCTCAAGATGCCAAAAGCTTCACTAGGTTAGGGCACACTTTTCTAGATGGGTTTTAGGTAAAAATTCCTCTCCAACAAAAAGCCCTAATTTTCTTGTACGACTGTTGGGTTCTAAAGATGTCCTAAAAACAACCTTAGTCTAACATTAATTTTATCAACTGTGGATTCGTCTTTTCTTTCAAGATTGACAACAAAGTCTATGAAGATAGTCGTAGAGGTTTAAATCATGTAGATAATTCAGTTTCAACAAATCTGGGTCTATCTAAATTATTGTGATAATCAAGTTCTTCACACATTAACTACAAGCTCTGAAACTAATAACTCAATCAACATAATTATAGTCTGAACAATAAAACACCATGAATCAAAGCATCAATCAATTTACTGAATTCATTCATCTATCTAAGAAATACTAATTTAATCTACGGAAACATTTAATGAATCAATCTCTCAATGATTAATTAATCTATTGGAAAAGAAACAATGATCTACTGAATATTTAAGAATGAACATCAAATGCGAATTTAACGAAAGGAAAAGAAAATGAGAATTTAACGAAAGGAACAACAAATGTGAATTTGATAGAAAGAACAACGAATGTGAATTTAAATGAAAGAAATTCACAACTGATAAATTGACAACAAATGGAAATGGAACAACAATCGATAATATCAAAATGGAGCATCTACTCTCTGCAAATGGAACAACATAACCAATTTATAAAAGAATCAACACATTAACGAGTCTATATTAACTGTTAAAAGGAAATTCAAATCACAGAACTATAACATAATTGATAAGATTACAAATGAGACAGTAACTCTTGTCGACTAGGCCCATGGTCTTTAGAAGATACTGCTACGAAAATTCCAGTACGCAGAAATGATCAAAACGCTTGAAGCTTTCATTAATTCCATAAATGATAAATCATTTACAATGGGATTGTTGTACAAAGTGTCAACAATTAAGAGATCTGAATGCTTGGTTATCTCTCTATCGTCCACTATTCTTTATATATTACAATGAGATAAGTAAATTAAGTTATTTTGAGGATCGAGAGATCTTCAAGATTGCTTTTACTATTTATGAAGATTTCAAGATTAAAAGTCAATCTTCCTTTGAACCGTTTTGTGCCTAATTTCTTCGATCTTCAATGGCCTGTGCATTTTCATGATATTCTTAATTATCTTTAGTTAAAAACAATTGTCCATTTCTACATAAAATCAAAACAATTCAAACCAAAGTTCATAAAATATCTAATATCCTTCAATAATATATTTCCTAAAAGATTTTTAACCATTTTCTTCCCTAATTACTTCAAATTAATAGAAAAGTCAACAAATAATATATCACAAACTAGAGTAACAAGGAGAATATTTATACATTTTTCTCAACCCAACATACCCCTCAACTTACCTTTTTGCATGTCCTCGTGCAACAAGAGAGTTTATATGAAAAGAAGTGATACTGAAGGGTGGAGAGGTCTCTTCCCTAGGTCTCTGGAACCCATGCTTACCTTTAAGCTCTTCAAAAGCAACATCTTCCCTTTTCTTACAAATTTCATAAACACTCTGATAACCCTCTAGAGGATACCAAATAATGGGGGGACTGTACCTGCATCCAATCCCAGAAGGCCCTTCTTCCATAATCATTTTGGCATACCTCTCTAACCTAAGAGAAGCTACTTGAAATTTCCTGAAACCAAATGGTTCCATGTTCTTGACTTCATTTGAAGAGACATTCCATCTTAATTTGGCAGCAGAAAGGGATTCTTCTTTAATTTCTCCAAAATACTGTAGCCCTGAATGTACAACATGTCTATGGATGGGAGCTAAAGATTCCACAACCTTCTCCCTCTTCATGAATGCTCTATGTTGCATAATGGTATCAAAGGGTTTAGGAGGTTCCCCTCTAATCCATAGGTCTAGTCCATTCTCCCTCTTCATGAATACCTTATGTGCTTTATCCCACCTAATTTGATTTTTGGAAAAATACAAGAAGCCTAAAACTGGATATCCCCAGTGAATGGATTGAGGTTCTCTTCTCTATTTTTTTCCAGAATGAAATTATGAAGATCTAGTTCACACAAAAAGTATTGTACTCCATCCTTTTGTTCTTTAAAACATGAAACAAAATTAGAGACAGTGGTAAACTCAGAAGGTGTGCCTACCCTAATAGATTTCACTTTTAATAATAGATAATGTTCTAATAAAAATAGGGCACAATTAGTAGCAGGGTATCTGCAAGATAATATATCAGAATAAACAGAGAAATTTTCTTTGATTTGCTTCAAAGATCCATCAAGTTGGCCTTGTACCTTCTTCACATTTTCTTTAGCTCTGTTGAGCTCAACAAAGGTCTCGTTCCTAGTTTCTAACATGGCTCGGAGTTGTCTGACAAATTTATGATGCTCTGTGGTTGTCACCATTTCACTTCGACATTGGGTCAGGATTTGTTGGGATAGTTCCAGTTCTTCTTCCAACCTTCTAATAGTGGCATCCTGTTCAGGGGAATGAAATACTTCTTCAGTCTGAACAATTGTTTCTACTATTGCTGGAACTTTTTTCTGGGTTTCTATTTCAACTGATTCCAAAGGAGCATGAAATTTTGTTTGTGTTCCAACAAAATTGGTGTGAATTGCCCTTCTGGGAAGTGGATTTATTCCCTATACTCTAGCCCTCTTAGATTTATTCTTCTCATGGGCTTTTTCATCTTGTTACAACTGATTCTTAAGTTGTCTAATTGTTTCTTTCAATCCGCCAACTTTTTGTTTTAATACTTTTATTTTCTTGACCCTCTTCCTCAATGTCTTGTTTTCATGTTCCAATTTTCTAATTTTTTTATTGCCTTTTTCTACTATTTCTTTCTGTCTAAGGGGAATTTCAAGGTCTTCCCCACCTTTATCAACTGGTAATTGATTCCCTATATCTTCTGGGTTCTCTGGTTTCTCTAAAGGACTATTCTTATCAAACTAAGGTTATGTTTGTTCTTCTCCCTCAGGAGATGGCATCTCTATATCAGGAAGATCAAATACATGGTTTGAATGAGAAGAAGTTGGAGCTTGGAGATCTCCTGGCCTGTCTGTATCTTCAGTAAGTGATATCCCTAAATTTCCCAACACTTGGGCCATCTCCTCTTCATAACTTCTGAAGAAATCATCCTATTGTCCTACAAGGATTTCATGTGATGGTTGTTCTGTTTGTATAGTTTCCTGAGTGCTTTCAGGTTGTGTTGTCTCTTTATCCTTTCTTATTTTGACAGTGGAGGTTTCAGGAACAAAAATTGTTCTCTGTCTTTTCTTCTTTGATGTTCCTACCTGCATGCTCTGAGTTTCTTCCAACTGAATAAGGTCTGTTTCCATTTCAGGTTGGGGTACTGGTATTTCAATTTGGGCATTATCTCCCTCTATCTGGGCTGCCTCAATTCCTTGTGGAGGAATTTCATAGTGGACTTCAGGTTGCTCAATTTGCATGGGCCTATAGGGCTCAATTAAGTACCCCCAAGTTATTTGTGTATGGTTTAAGGCCCTGTTTACTATCAATTTTACTAACCCATGATGAATAATTACATTAGCAGGGTTTTTGGATTTTTGGGTTCTTCCAACGACTTCATGCAACATGGTATTAAAAAATAATGGTAGATTTATAACTAACCGTTGTTTTAATAATTCTAGGAGCTTGAGGTGGCGAGGTCTCACCACGTCATATCATCCTTCGCATGTGATATATATTTGTATCACGCCTACTAGCTCCCTCCAGGGTTCTCTAAGAGCGGTGGGGTTGAGGCCTTTCCCTTTTTTGCTGAATTCCTCTCTTGGTTCTCCGAAGGATTCCACAACTTCCTTGAGTGTTGTGTATTTATCGATCCACTATGTTCCTTCATTTGGGAGGCATGTTACCTAAGATATAATGGAATCGGTAACTGGTATTTGTATCCCCCAAATTACTGAAACTCCCCCCTGTAGATTTTATAAAAATGCTAGCACAACATTTATATCGAATCCCTGCATTATGTTAAAGTATTGCGTCCACCCTAGATGGTGTAGAATTTTTCTTGCTTGATCAGTCACTTGCAACAATGTAAGCTCACGAAGAATGCTTCGGACACCCATATCTCCTGTAAACAAGTCAACATGACTATTGTTCCCAACTGTCAACTTAGTTAGACCAGCCTGTGAGAAAAAATTACTAGAAATGGTAAAAAATACAGAACAACAATGGTATATAGAAATATGAATTTTCCCAGTATCTGTAATCATTATGGCCTATCGATAATCGTGCAGAATATTCGCCCCCCAATGAATGTAAAGGTCAAACTCGACCGTCGGTATGTGTGAACGTAATGATGACAATCAGTCAAGTGAGGGATAATTATTGCGCTGTCGTCGTTGGGAGAACAATAGTTAATAAATTTCAAAGAAATTTAATGTTAATCATGAACGATAATCACACCTTTTGTGGAAAGTAAAGTTCAAATACCAATATTCAATATGTTAAGGAAGAATATTCCCAGTAGTCCTAATTTGTTCACGTTTTATAAATATGCCATGTATCATAATTTTGTTACTTTCCCTTGTGTTGAATATAACCGGAATGATAGCCTCTTTTGTTTTTTTAAGAAAGGAAGTCTATGAACACAATAAAAACTTAGTGTATTAAAATAAACTTCAATACCACATGCAGAGCCACTACTGCCAACAAGCGTCCATAGCCTCAACAAGGTTGTTTTTTAACCCATAGATGAGCCAATATCCTTAATAAATAGTTTGAATAGTCTTTTCCCAAAAAGGCCACTATCCTGGTTTGGTAGCCAGATAACAATAATGTCACTCACTAGATCGTAACAAAGTGAACAAGCGAGCTCGTGATGAGACCTCTTGTCCTTTGACCCTAAATGCCAAAGGTCATTGCCCTGGTGTGGTAGCCATAGTAGGAATGTCACTTATGTTAGTCTCTTATGATCCTGGTAGGTTGGCTCATGATGAGACCCCCTATCCTTTTTGGGAGAAGGTTATTTTCTTTATTTGTTTTATTATTATTATTTATTTTTTTATTTTTTTTAGGCTTTATTAAGAGAGGCTCATCTACTCCTTAAGAGTGTGGGATGGCATAATAAGTGTAAGAATGCCAAGTAAAAATGTTCCTTAGACTCCTTATTATGATGTGAAGGAAAATTATCATTCAAGTATATTTATATATATGGGGGAAAGAAACGAATTACGGTGGTTAAGGATTATGAACAATCTTAAGATAATTTGGAAAAATCAATCCATGAAAAATTTGATAAGGTATGCTAGATATTCCTCAAAAAGAAAATAACAAATTGTTACCACGATGACTAGAAGTGATGTTGTTGAAAATTAGTTAGTGAAGTTCATACCCAAAGGAGTGGCTAAACGTATCAGAATCATGTGTTGTTGGTGGA
The DNA here is from genome assembly GCA_009831015.1 of Picea engelmannii. Lineage (NCBI taxonomy): Eukaryota > Viridiplantae > Streptophyta > Pinopsida > Pinales > Pinaceae > Picea > Picea engelmannii. Next base: position 345,907 of record ML780703.1, on the reverse strand, counting down.
AACAAAAATCGTTACTTTCAAGGGAAAGGAACAACAACAGGAACAACTACAAAAAGGAACATCAAATGTTTCTTTCGAATGAACAACGCTACCCGATAAAAGGAATGACAATCACGACAAAGGGAACGATAGTTGTTACATTCGAATGAACAATACTACCCGCAAAGGGAACAACAATCACAACAAAGGGAACGACAATTGTTATGTTCGAATGAACGACACTACCCGCAAAGGGAACAAAAATCACAACAAAGGGAACGACAATTGTTGCATTCGAATGAATGACACTACCCGCAAAGGGAATAATGTGGCTAGGATCATGCCATGGATTTATGCATCCTTGGATAATAAACAAGTTGACCACCAAGCTTCAGTTGTAAAGATGGAAGATATGATTGTCAACCATCTAGTTTCTATTTTAATTGAACTTGGTTATAATTTGAGTTATGTGGCCCCTCAAATTGTTGATAAGTGTAAACTGCAACCAGCTAGACATGTTAAGCCATGGTTGGTACAACTAGCCACTGGAACCAAATGAAAAGTAGCAGAGTTCATACGATCTTTCCAATTCATTATGGATGGATTGCCCACCCAAGCAACCCTTAACATACTTCCCCTAGGATATTATGATATGTTGGTTGGTATGGACTGGTTAGCCACTTATAAAACCAATTTGGACTGTTACCATAAAAATTTGGAGTGTGAAAATGAAGAAGGGAGAAAAATAACCCTCCAAGGGATTCAAAGGCCTGTCTCAGTGAGACGAATATCAGCCCTTCAAATGAAAAAGTATTGCAGAAAGGGATGTCCTCTATATGAAATACATGTGTTAGAATATGTTGAGGATGAAAAACCAAACCTAGAGGACCACCTCATATTAATAGAGTATAAAGACGTGTTTCCAAAAGAGGTATTGGGTCTACCTTCGAGAAGAGACATTGACTTCTCCATAGAACTTGTACCAGGGGCAATGCTAGTGTCTATAACACCCTATAGGAGGAGTACACTAGAGATATTTGAGATCAAGCTACATCTAAAGGAGATGATGGACAAAGGCTACATCTGACCCAGTGTGTCTCCATGGGGATCACTTGTCTTCTTTGTGAAAAAGAAGGATGCCACACTCAAACTATGCATAGACTATATAAAACTCAATAAGACAACCATAAAGAAAAAATATCCCTTACCAAGAATTGATGACTTGTTTGACCAATTAAGGGGTGCTTCCATTTTCTCAAAGATCAACTTAAGGTCTAGATACCATCAAGTTCGAATCAAGGATGAAGACATCCACAAAACAAATTTCAGGACAAGATATGGTCACTATGAATTTGTGGTGGTGCAATTTGGATTAACCAATGCCCCTGCCACTTTTATGTGCTTAATTAATAATGTACTCAACAAATTCCTAAAAATATTTGTATTGGTTTTCATTGTTGATATCCTAATCTACTCCAAGAACAGATAGGAGCATGAAGAACATCTTAAATTAGTGCTTCAAGTACTAAGAGAGCATCAGCTCTATGCTAATTTTAGCAAGTGTGACTTTTTCCAGAAGCAAGTACATTACTTAGGCCATGTTATTTCTGAAGAAGGAATGGAAGTAGACCCTGACAAGATCAGATCTATCATGGAATGGCCTACCCCAAAGGATGTATCTGATATCAGGTCCTTTATGGGCTTAGCAGGATATTATAGAATATTCATAAAAGGATTTTCCAAGATCGGTTGTCCAATAACTGCCCTTCAGAAAAATGGGGTTAAATTCACTTGGACATCAGAATGTGAAGAAATATTTCAAGAACTGAAATACCTTCTAACCCATGCACCCATACTGAAGATTGCAGACCCTGATGATGAATTCCTCATGTGTACAGACGTCTGTAAGGAAGGATTCAAAGGAGTCCTTGTGCAAGAAGGGCGTGTAATTTGCTATGAATCCAGAAAATTGAATAAGCATGAAATCAATTACATGACCCATGATCTAGAGTTGGTTTCCATAGTGCATGCTTTAAAAATGTGGAGGCATTACCTCTTGGGTAGGAGATTTGTACTTATGACATACCATTGTGGGTTGAGGCACCTGTTTGATCAACCAAAACTCAATTCTAGACAAGCTAGGTGGATGGCTCTCCTTAGTGAGTTTGATTTCGAAATAAAACACATCAAAGGAAAGGAAAATAGGGTGGTCGATGCCCTTAGCAGAAGTGTGAAAATGATTCACCTGGAAACGATAATCACCTGTGAAACGGATGTCAGGGAAAGAGTCAGGAATGCACAAGAAACAGATGCATTTTTCAAGACCGTGACGTCATACCTAAAGCAAGAGCCCACAAGGATAAAGTATGAAGGCTATCAGATGCTTGATGAAGGTTTGCTAACCTATAGAAATAGATTGTATATTCCAAGTTGAGATGACTTGAAGAGGTTCATAATGAATGAACTACACAAGAGACCATATATTGGTCATCCAGGTTATCAGAAAATGATCACAGCCACTAGGAAATAATTGTATTGGTCTGGATTGAAAAGGGATATAGATGACTATCTAGATAAGTGTCTAGAATGCCAGCAATTTAAGGTAGAACACCGACACCTAGCATGGTTTTTACAACCTCCACCAATTCCAGAATGGAAATGGGAAACCATCTCCATGGATTTCATCACCGAATTACCAAAATTGGCCAGGCAGAATGATGCCATCATGGTAGTGGTGGACAAATTGAGCAAGTCTGATCACTTCATTTTTGTCAAGTCAACTTGAAAGGAATATATATTTCCAACATATTCATGAAGGAGATATTCAGACTGCATGGCATGCTCAGGGAGATTATATCTGACAGAGACAAAAAATTTACTTCAAGCTTTTGGAAATCCTTAATGGCTAGTTTTGAGACTAAATTGTTGTTTAGCACAACCTATCACCCTCAAACGAATGGATAGACAGAAGGAGTGAACCAAATATTAGAAGACATGTTAAGGATGCATGTAATGCATCAGCCTAAGAAGTGGGAAGACTACCTTCTAYTGGTAGAATTTTCTTACAACAACGATTATCAAGAGTCATTGAAGATGCGCCATTTTGAAGCCCTCTATGGTAGACAGTGAAATATTCCAATCAACTGGATTAATCCAGTGGATATAATTACAATCRAGCCTAACATGTTGAAGGAAATGGAACAACAAGTGATTCAGATTAAGAAAAATCTAAAAACTTCTCAGGATAGACGGAAGAGTTACGTCAACRGAAAGAGAACTCCCAGAGAGTTCGAGACAAGAGACCATGTCTATCTAAGAATTAGACCTAGGAAGAGTTCCCTGAGAATGGGAKTTTGTGCCAAGATGGCAACCCGGTATTGTGGACCCTTTGAAATCTTAGATAGAGTGGGACATGTAGCCTATAGGATAGCACTCCCTCCCATAGTGAAGGCACATAATGTTTTCCATGTTTCATTATTGAAGAAATATGTACATGATTCTAATAATATAATTGATTGTTTTGTGATTCAGGTGGAGTCGGAGGGAGAGTTCTTGCTAGAACCTCAATACATACTAGACAAGAAGGAAACCTCACTCATGAACTGAACCATTGCACAGGTCAAGGTGTAGTGGAAACACTTTGGCCCAAATGAGGCTACATGGGAAATGGGGGATGCCATGAGACAGGCATATCCATTTTTGTTTACTTTTGTATATACATAGCACATTGACAGATAGAACATCAAGGATGATGTTCCTTTAAGGGGGAGGGGATTATAACACCCATGTTTCCCCCAGTTTGTAAATATAACTATATTGGCCAAGAGACTATGGAAAAATTGATATGTGTGAATGTTTGATTTGATGAACCTTGGTATAAAAGGTCAATGAATGTAATTTATGTTATTCATAGAAAATGGATAAGTGTTGCATAACTACTGAAGGGGGGGTTTGCCAAGATAGACCACGGATTTTATGAAATAGATGGTGAGGGGAACCAAGAATGGTTGAGATAACCCCTAGCAAACCAGTACCTTGCTAGATTTAATTGCTTAGGACTAGAACAGTCCTCTAATCCATGAATGAATTACAGTCAGGATGGTAGGTGGGAAGACCTCCTCAAGAGTTAATGAGGGGATGGGGCAGAGTGCCCATCTGTAAGGTTTTCAAACCTGACCACAAACTGATAATTTTGGCCACACACAATCTTGTTGAGGAAGGCAAGAAAGGAAGGTGTGGTGGGTAGAGGAAGGGCAGAGGAGAGAAGCAGAGAAGAGAGACTAAGATCTCAAGTTCGAGGAAGAAATGAGAAACGAATGTGTTCTAGTCGCAGGAAGTAGCTAGCAGGGTTATGATACAAGCTGAGAAAAGAGGGTGTTGAGTGACTGAGGAAGTACTCAGGCAAGCCTCCTTGCTTGGTATAGAGAAAACTTGTTGCCAAGATCCTATGGGAGGAGGACAGTAACCTTCATCCCTGATTGTTGTTGATCCCGAAGACAAAATTCTCTCTCAAAGCATCGTGGTCTAGCTCGGGGGTGGCCAGTGGTAAATCCGTTAGGAATGATTGAGCCTATGGTTGGGTGGAAACAAGCACCCCTTTCACCAACCACATCATGTCTTCTGGTTTTGATAAGTGTTTCCATAATTTGTGTTTTGAAATGGAATAATGAATGAATGCATGTAATTATACATCTAAGAATGGTCTTTGTATTGAATGATCAAGTTACGTGTATGCACTTATCTTCTTGTAGACTTATTCTTCTAATTGACCGTCTATATGCCCTAGCTTATCCTTTGAGACATCTTGGGACGTAAACCTATAGGAGGGATGGGATAGAAAGCATTGCATCAATCTGACCCTATCATTCTGAAGAGGATATCTCCTTCAAACTCCTTGTTTTGCGACCGGGATATTGTGCCCAAGTCCTTAGAAAATACATTATGGGGAAGTTGTGTTTAACTCACGAGAGTTACAAGGACCCATGTGACCAAGAACTAGGAACCCTATGCTAAGACTAAGGGATCTAAGTCCTTTTGGCTTCGAGGCTCCAAAATTCTAGGACTTCGGAGTATTATCGGCCCTAATAGTCACAAATCAGCCGAAGGTGACCAAGAGTTATGGTTACCTGCAAGGTTGACCAACATTGGGTGGTTTCCCTAGTGGTTAGATGAACCTATCTTACCGACTAAACTAGGATCCAACTCCCCATCGTGAAGTAGTGCAAGCCACCGATTAAGAATGTTCGGGGGTTCCCTCAGCCATTGGATCCACACCAAGATGACTTCGATGAAGTTCCACTTCAAAGAATGGAGATGCCATAGCATCAAACCCCCTGAATGTTGAATTTATGAAGTAAAGGAGAGTCATATATTTGGGGAGATCGTTAGGAGCCCCACCTACCATCCGGTCATTTAGGAGAAGGGACCCGCACATGGTACTTCGGTGAAGTCCTTCTTCAGGGGAATGGAGTGGCATTAAATCCAAAACCCCTGAAGTCCGGAGTCATGAAGTAATGAGGATCGTCGATCCTCTAATCCTTCGTGATCCCTCTCAATCGTCGATATACAAGGGACGTGTGGCGCTAGATCCTTTAGTCTGGAGACTAGGCACTTTGGGGGATTTTATGTGTGTTGTGTCGATAAGCTCTGAAGGCCGAAGTGACAAGATTCGTCGATTTGACGATGCTTCGAGACTTTTCCTAACCGTCGTATCTAGGTTGTGGTCAGCTCGGCGTTGACCAACTATGGGAGAAAAGAGGAGTTTGCATTGCAAAACCCCCAAAGGTCAAAGTCACAAAGTAATGTAAGTCGTGGATCTATAGATCTACGTGGTCAGATATCGATCATGAGATTTGAGGGATGTTAGAAGTCTGTCAGTCTAGTGTGACATGGCAAGCCGATGTCACCAAGGTGATGTGGACCCACGATTGATGTGCCACGTGTCATCTCAATTTCTTCTTTTTGTAGACCCTATATGTCTATTGGAACGTGGCGCGTGTCACCCCTGGCCCTTCTACGTTTCAGCGCATGGTGTGTGCCCGCCTAGCCAAAGTGGTTGGTGACGTGACTGGAACACCGAGAGTCCAAGACTTAGGGACTCCGATGGATTTGGGGTGTAGTATTGTAGAGAGACCGAATGGCCCAAAGGTCGGAGCCACATGGAGGTATTACAGGACTTTGGGAGTTCAGGGACTCCAGACTCTAGAGGTAAAGCGTGTAGGAAGGAAAAGAGGTGTTTAGCACCGAAGTGTCGAAGCATCAAAGTGTTGAATCCCTCTACATTGGGTATGTTATATGAGTATTGAGTTCATCATTGGCTTAGGTGATGATTGGATGTTCCCTGTGAGAGAAGAGGACTTGATAATGGATCCCCGTGGATGCTACATGGATGTCAATCGATGAACGCTAGAAGATTCTTCACCAAAGCATGTCTTCCTCTCTTGAACTCCGATATGAGCATATTAATCATGGTTGGAAAGCTCTTGTTGAGTAGAAATACAATAGAGATAGAAAAGGAGGATCAGATTTAAGAAGGAAGATGAAAATTTGAATGCCCCATCCCTAGGAAAGGTATTAAGGGGTCGGGTGTGTTACAGATATCCATCTGGATCAATCCTCCCCCATTAGGAAGCAATGGTCCCCATTGCATCAAGTTCCCTTGGGATATGGGGAAGCTTTTATTGAATCTGAACCTTGGTGAGTTGCTTGCCTTGCTAGAGAAGTTGTCTTGCTTGGCTTGTTGAAGGCTATCATGAACCTGTTGTTGGAGGGGTTAGATCCATTCAACCAATCTAGATGCATGATCTACCTAAGTGTGGGAAGACTATGTCGATAAATATGTAGCATGAATGGATTTGTTATTACTTTGCTTGACTAGGCAGTGTGGAGGAACCCTAGTAGGTGCAGAAGAATATCTTTGTGCTCTTCTACAATCTTGTCAATCTGCTTCTGTTGGATAGAAAGGTATTGGGTCAAGGCTACATTGGTTGCAGTTTCCTTCTACTCACCTTTTGAACAGATTGTGAAGAGGTTGAACTTTGTGGTAAGAGAGATTACTTTGCGGCATTGTTTTGGTAGGACAGTAGTCAGAACTACTTCTGATATCTTGTAGGGATGACCTCCCAGAGTAACAATGATGCGACGGGGTCAAGCCTCATAAAAATCATGATGTTTCCACATATATGGTTGGCCTAAAATAAAATCGCATACTTCTGGTGGGAAACATCACACAATACCTCATCGTTGAAGGGCTTGGTGTCATAAGACAAGTGACATTGTTGTCTTACATGAATATCTTGACCCTAGCGAAACCACCTGATGTTGTATGGTTGCAGGTGTGGTGTTTTCGACAATCCCAATTGCTTGACGACCTCTATTGAGATGAGATTATTTTTCTTTCCACTATCAACAATAAAATGTAGTGGGGTCCCCTTCACCCACATCTGTGAATGGAAAAGGCACTCCCCCTCCTTGAGATCCTCTAGTTCTTCTGGTTGGATTGTTGTGGTTACGATAGTAGTAATGGGTTCTGCATCGATGATCTATCTCCTTTTATTGTTTTATGAATCAGATTTTGAGTCGGGGTTCGATTCTTTTTCTTTGAGCTCAGCCACCAATGATTGTTTTGAGCGAAGTTCATCGGTGTTGTGCCAAGGGATTTTATGGAAGTCACGCCACTTTCTAGTGTCCTTCTTTGTCTTCCCGTTAAACTTCTTTTCTCATGTCTTGGACTTGTTGTCTTGAGGTTGAATGTTTTGTAAGTTAGGTATTCCTTTACCATACTTTGGTTGTTTCATATTTGTAGACCTGAAATCCCTCTTCTTTTGCTACTTAATTTTTTTCTCAATTTTGACGACATATCGATAAGCCATGCCCAGTGATGAGATGTCCAGAAACTCCATTTTGGTTTGGACATACCTGTGTAAAGCCCCGTGGTATTTCAGAACCAGATGTTGCTAGGAATATTTGATACCCATCTTGGTGCGCAATGTATGGAAGGTATTTGTGAACTCTGGCACTGTTTGGCCCCTCTCTTGACACAATGTGGTCCATCTCATGTATTGGTCATCATAGTTCCAAACAAGGTAATAATGTTCCTTAATCGCATCCATAAAAAAATCCCAAGTGTCTTCAGCCTCGAACATTCTAGACTCCTCTGTGCAATTTTTCTCACAGTAATTTTCCCACCAATATTTGACACGGGGGAGAGCCTTAAGGAGCACGAATGTGATCCTTTCCTTGTCGGATAAATTGTGCACAGAGAAATAACCTTCTAGAATATTTAACTACTTTTCCAAAGCATTTAAATATATCTGACCTTCAAACACAAGAATGTCAAAATTAACTAGTACCTTGAAAGGGATGGCTCTTCCAAAGTGGTTGCTTGATAAAGATGTGTCTGTTGTTGTCAGCATTCGTCGAAGGATTTGGGAAAATTTTCCATCATTTCGTCCCTCTGTCGTGTGATGGGTTCCTCGAGAAACATATTAATTGAATCTTATGCTCCTAAATTTCTCTTTTCTTCCATGATGGGAGGTTGCTTGGGTTGGTTTTCCTCAAGATAAACTAGCTAGAGACCCAACTCTCTATACCCTGACCTCATCGGGGACATGCACTAAGAAACGACAATGAGTGCCCTGCTCTTATACCACTAATACGGATTATTTTGAGAAAAAAAATGAAGGCATAAATATAACAAGGAAATACATAATGATGTGATAGATATATAATAATATAACAAATATATAATAGATATATAACAATAAACACCTAGATATAGTAATATGCAATTTCTATTAATGAGCGAAATATACAAAACTGTAAAATACAGAGTGAATGAACTCGCTAGAATGGTGGCATCTTATCTCTAAGAAGAGATGTGATGACTATGCTCATTCACAAATAGATGATGTTTACAATGAGGCTCTAAGGGAATTTTTAACATAAACAAAATCCAAAACCCTAACCCCAGAAGATGAAAGGCCAAATGGTTTGTGGGCCCCGATGAGGGTAGTTGATACGTCAACTTCCCTAGGGCGTAACTTTTGCATACTATCTTTGTTTGGGGCGTTTTATACCTTGTCGAAAAGGTCTATCCGAGAAGTACAACTTCCGTTGGGAGCCAAGGAATTTTTTTGGCAAACTTTTCCCCCAAAATTCCAAAAACAATTCATTTAGGGCCTCAAAACGACCCAGGAAGTTTGGGACTCGAAAAATTGTAAAAAAATGTCAAACTGAAAAGATATTCTTTTAGCCAATGGAATAGGTGGGTGGCCATTGATATCCATATGGACCACCTCTCTTGTTGGAGGAGAATGACCTAAAAGAGTATCTTGAGGATGTGGTTCATAGCCCAACTAATATGGTAGATTTGGCATTCCACGAGAAGAGGGAAGTGAAGGCCAGGAAGGTGTTACTAGAGTCCGTAAAGGATCATTTGATTCCTCACATTGATGAGAATCCAACTGCCAAGGAGATGTATAATGCTCTGGTAGGAATATACCAGAATGGGAATACATGCAGGAAGTTGCATTTGAGGCATCAGCTTCAATTTGTCAGGATGTCTAGTGAGGACAAGATTGTGAACTATATTATGAAGATTACATAGACTCGATATCAGCTTGTGGCCATTGGCGATAAGGTGGATGATGTTGAGTTGGTGAATGTGGCATTGAGAGGTCTTCCCAGATCTTGGGAACCATTTTTGCAAGAGATCTATGCAGGAGAAAAGTTACCAAAATTTGATAAACTATGGGATGATTGTATCCAAGAGGAGACCCAGTTGGTGTCCAAGGATGATATGGATGGTGTGTTTAAGAGTTGTAGTGATGAGAACCAGACCCTTATATCCTACACCAGGAAGGGTAAAAGAGGATCTCCAAGCAGGAGAGGCTATCTTGGGAGAAGGGATTCTCCCAAGAGAGAAGCATATCTTGAGTCGAGACTAAGGAAGGATCTTAGTAAGATCATATGTTTTGAGTGTCATGACTTTGGGCACTATGCTTCACAGTGTGTACACTGAAGGGGAAGGGGAAGAAGGAAGCATGCATTAGTGACAGAGGTTGATGAGGTTGTAGATAGGTTCCAGAGAGAGATCTTGTTGGTATTATCCCTTTCATGTACTGTCTCCAGCAAGGGGACTTGGTTAGTGGATAGTGGAGCATCTTACCACATGACAGGTGCTAGAGAGTTATTTTACACTTTCACAAAGACTAGCTCAGACTTTTGTGTGGAGCTTAGAATGGGAGTCAAGCATGCAGTACGAGGATCTGGTACAGTATTGTTCTGATTGGATTCAAGAGAGGTGTTAAGGGTGTCGAATCCGTTATGGATGCCAGAACTCAGAAGGAGTGTTCTCTTAGTCTCAAATATTGAGAGAAAGGGCTACCACATATTGTTTTGAAGGGGATAGGTATTGTTTGTGCCTAGACGATCTAGCTTCATATCAGTGATGATTCTTGGAGTTAGGAAGGGAAACCTATATAGGATGAGGGGCCAGCCTATGTGTATTTTGGTTGGCTAGAGCAGAGTGATAGATGAGGAGGAGAAAATGGCTCCAGAGGTTTTGCAGACTCAGATGAATTTAGTTTTTAGAGGGAACATGTGGACTCAGAGGGAGCTTGATCTCAGAGAGATTTAATTGGCTCAGAGGGAGAGTCAGGCAATCAAAGGGATTTCCCCCCAGGTTCAAGTAGGAGAGAGGCATCTTCCAGGAATGACAGACATGTGTCATGGGTTGAGGAGGCCAGACATGAGGTACATAGGTAGGAGTATTCTTGGAGTTGTGTTCCCTCCATGGAGGATTTAGTTGTTTTAGCAGGTTTTATTACAGTGAAAGAGGAGGCATTTAGTCAGGAGGAAAAGAGAGTAGGATTTGCTTTAGTCACAGAGGGAGTAACTAGTGAGACAAATTGGACAACATGATTTGCTTTAATGAAAAAGAGTGCAGCCAGTCAGAAGGACTGGAAATTGGGATATACTTTGGTGACAGAGGGAGCATCCGATAAGGAGGATTGGAGTACAATTGTGATAAAGGAGACATAGTCACTTCTAGTATGGGAGATAGAGGTACATCCAGATGATGATGCAATCTGGGATACCTCCCACACTAAGAGGGAGTATTGTTCATTTTATCTTCGAGAGGCATTCCCATAAGAGGCCAAGGTGTCAGGGATGTTGGAATATTCGTTGACACCAGATTATCCTTTTGTTTCAATGAAATCATCCCTAGAATGAGGCTAGGGCCTGATGGGATTTGTGGGCTTGTGATGGGGTGTCACACCCACAAAGAGGAATAAAATATTCTAATTAATTGTTTAGTTTAGAAGGGGTGCCTAAACTCACTCATTGGACTTGTATATAAAGGAGATATTTCATTGTGACATTTGATCATTGGGGAAGAATGGAGTTAGAATAAGTGAGTCTGGACTTATGCTAGGTGGCTTGGTGTTTTTAGCAAAAGGAAATTTTGCATGGTGGAAAATCTGGCCTAAGGTTGAGGACTCTCTAGATTTTTTTCTTGGCATGGAAAATCACACCACATGTGTAGGAGAGAGAGGCAGTCATAGAAGGAAGGAATTGTACGAGTAGATCAAGTCGTACGGAAGGGTTTGTATAGGTTTTAGTGCATTTACATCGGTTTTAGTGGGAACAATTGCGTACGTACGTTGGTTCTAGTGGGAATAGTCATGTACGTACATGGGTTGCAATGAGAACATTCATGTACATACATGGGTTGCAGTGAGAACAATCGCATACATTCATATAGAGATTCATTGGCAAGTGTGGGTCCACACAGGGTTGACATGTGATGTCAGTAGGTCATACAAGAGGTCTACAATAGATTTGTGGGCAGAAGATATTTCCGGGGATTTTCTGAGGTTTGGCTTTATGATTTGTATGGTTATTGGAGGACAAGGTTGTCCTCATATTTTGGTGATATTTGTATTGGCTAAGAGGAAAAGGTTGTCCTCATATTCAGTGATATTGTATTGGTTGGGAGAGTTGGTTTTGCCCTCAGGATTTCTGAATTTGATAAGGTTACAGAAAAAAAATATTGTGTCTCATATGTGTTGATGATTCATCTCTGATTTTTTTGTTTCCGCTGCATATAATTTCAGTCAATAATTTTTAGTGTAAAATTGTTCAGTGATCATTTCTAGGGTTTTACTGTTAGATCACTAGGAAGCAATTTTTAGGTCTGAAAATTTTCACATAGAGTTGCATGTGAAAATTGACATGGGTAGTCGGCATAAAGAAGAAGCATTGAGAGATCTAATAAAATTTGAAAAACCATATATTTTCCTCCTCTAGGAACCAAGTTAGAGGCTTCAAAAGTCCTAAAAATAAGAAAACTTCAATGGAAAATATGTGAGGTTATAATGGTTAGTTCTACAGGAGCCTTTGGAGGCATTTGTACCTTATAGAACAACTCATTTCTCTACTTGGAATTCTCATTTCAAAATTGGCATTGGATTTTATCAAGTTTCACTCATCAACAATCAAGAAAGTGATTCAACATTTTCAATGTTTATATGCCAACAATTTATAAAACAAAATAAGATTGATGGTATTCCCTTCATGCTCTAAAAGATTCTGAGTATTCACAAAATGACATCATCATTGGGGACTTTAGTGTGACACTAAACCACAAATAAAAAAGAGGGGGGAGCTTAGTAAGAGATCCATTATGAGGAAAAATGGAGGATCTTATGATGGAATGGGATCTGGTGGACATTAAACCAATAAAAGGGAAATATACCTAGACTAATAAGAGATTTCGTCCAAGCGACATCGTAGCAAGACTAGATAGATTCCTTATTCAAAGTGATTTCCTATGCATGAAAATCTAATATCTTCCAAAATCATCCATTCAACCACCTCTAATCATAAAATGATAGCTCTATAATTATTGGAATCTCCATACTTCAATCCCCTCCCCTTTAGGTCCAACCCTTTATAGCTTCAAGATTCTAAGGAAGTCAAAATTATCTCAGTTGAATGGAACAAATGGGTTACAGGATCTCCAATATGCATATGGGAACATAAATTGAAAGTCATTAAATTAGTCTCAAAGAGAGGGTGAAACATTCATATTCTTCCCCTAAAAAAGATAAATTCCATCTTTAGATCATAGTTGGAAACTCTACAGGATAGAATCGAGGTGGAAGACATAAATAGTGAGCATCATAAAAAATAAAGTATTATTTTCCACAAGCTTCACAAATTTCTCGGATTATAGGAGGAAATGTGGTGACTCAAATCATGAAGCTTGTGGATGAAATCGTGGGATAGAAACACTTCCTTTTTCCATAGGATATCCAAAGATATGGAGTAGAAAATTAATATTAAATAAATATTCCTAGAATATGGGTCAAAATTGAGTGATTTCCCAACGATAAAAGAGGCATCTAAATCCCATTTTGAATCTATGTATTGAAAACAAGAGAAACAAGAGGGGATTGATCATGTTTGTACCATATAAATATTGGAGAATATCCCTTCTCTAATCACTCATGAGGAGAATGCTAAGTTGATTAAATAAATTGAGGAAGATGAAATTATCATGCAATCTAGGGTCTGGCTCATGGACCTTATGGTTTCACTATCCATTTTTATTGAGTTTGTTGGTATATAAGTAAAGTTGATTTTGAGAGAGTGTTGCAATTCATTCAAAAATCCTACAAAATTGGTGGTAACACAAACTCGTCATTCATTTATCTTATTACTAAAGAAGCCAATCCTTCCTCCTCCAGCTTCCACCCAATATCTCTATGCAATTCCTCCTACAAGATATTAACAAAGATTATGGAAAATAGGATGAGAACTATTCTTCCATTCTAATTTTCAACAACCAAGGGGGATTCATGTCGAGGCATTAGATAGTGGACAACATAACTATGGTGAAAAAAGCAATAGTCTCAAGCAGAAAATAATAAAGACAAAGGTTTGATCATTAAAATTGACATGACCAACACTTTTGATAGGGTAAGACACTCCTTTTTATTTGATCTTCTTATTAAATGTGGCTTTTATCCTCACTTTATTCAATGGTTTCTACTTGCAATAGTAACCCATAGATAACCCTTTTGGTAAATGGGATGCCCACTGTGCCTTCTTTAGAGGTAATCGAGGGTTGAGGTAGTGTTTTCCCCTCTCCCCTCTTCTATACATCATTATGGTGGAAACCTTAAGTAGGAAACTAGAAGCAGAAAGAATCATGGTAAATTTTTTGAGTATTAAATTAGTTAAAGGTGTTAAGAGCATGAACACTTTGAGTTTTGTGATGACACTCTTCTCTTGGGTGGTTCCTTCACCATCATCATTGAGCACTTCAAACCTGTTCTAGATATTTTTTAAAATACTTCACGTGGCAAGATCAACAATTGTAAAATCCATATTTAAGGTTTGAATAGAAGTCACAACGCCTTCAAGTTATGTATAGAATTTTATTATTTCCTTTTCAAGAGTCGTGTTCATATTTTAAGTACTTGGGAATATTGATATCATTGAGTAATCCAACAAGAATGTGTTGGCATAGCATCGTTAATCAAATTAAATCCAAATCTCAACAGTGGTGTTCCCAATGGATGTCTTTTAAGTACTTGGGAATATTGATATCATTAAGTAATCCAACAACACCATGTTGACCAACATCGTTAATAAAATTAAATCCAAATTTCAGTAATGGGGTCCCAGTGGTTGAACCCAGTAGGTGGAGTTGTTCTAATAAATTTGGTCCTCTCATCTCTCCTAATTTTTCAGTGCTTTTCCATGTTAGATCCCATGGGAATAACACAACAAGTCTCTTGAGAAATTAGAAACTTCTTGTGGTGGGGTGGGAAATAAAACTCTAAAAAAAATCATTTGGTTAATTAGAATACAATGAGATCACCCAAAGACCAAGGAGGATTCAGAATAAAAGACTCAACTCTTATGAATCTAGATCTGGGAGCCAAATTAGTCTATAGGTTGATCTCTAGTCAGTTGAAATGGTGGAAGAAGGTTCTCTTTAAGAAGTATTTTCATGGAAATCACAAAATATGTATTAACATTCCATTGGAAAATAAGAGAGAATCACAAATCTCGAAACTCCTCAAATTTGTAGGTCCAATAGTTCAATCCAAGATAACATGGATTCCAGTTAATGTCAAGTTGATTCAAATTTGGAAGGATGGTGTCACAAAAAATCCGACTTTGAGAAAAATTATGATTTGATTCCCTTAAAGAATTGGATGGATAGTAAGGGCTTTAACTCTCTTTTTGATATCTCATCTTGGGTTGTTAAATCTAGCCAATCATTGGTATGGTAAATTAGATATTTTCCCCTATCCCATTTAGTTCCTCTAGTTTCCACCCTTTTCTATTTACTTAAAGGTTGTAATCTATGCAATATATTTGCGCATGATTACAATAAGGGGGAGCCTCAAATTACAGTGTCGAGGATGGTTATCTTCTTCAATTGCAATCCCTTCCCCTCCCTTGATTTTCTAACATATGGAAATAGGTTTGGAATATTGATAGTCTCCCTAAAATCCACATTTCCTATTGGTTTATGGTTCATGAGAATATTTTGATTGTGAAGAATATATAGAAAATGGGAATCCAAGGGCCATCTCAATGCACCATGTGCATATCTGAAGTAGAGACAATTTGACACCTCTTCTTAAGTAGCTTCAGATATGTGCATATCTGAAGTAGCTTCACAAAATAGGCCTGGCATGTAGCTTTTGCAGGAATTTGCCACAAAATGAAAAGTCTTAATTCTTGGAAGGACATGTTCTCTCATTAAAACAAAAGCTACACGGGGATCTCAAAAAAAAAAATATTTTGAGAACAAGATGGTTTTCTCTTCCCAAATTCATATGTTGGAAAATCTAGTTGGCTCGCAATAAGGCTATTTTCCATTAATAATTATCCAATCCTAGATCAATATCAGAAAAGCCAAAATCTCTTCTCCCATAACATATTAACTCATTGGACGGTAAGAATCAATATATCCAATGGTTGGATCATGATGAGAGAAATTGGCTCTTACAATTTTCATATGTATCTCCATAGTTCAAGACTAAGCACTCGTAAGCCCATCTATTTCTCATGATGGCAACTCAGGTTGAGTGAGAAAGAATATCATAAATGGAAATCCCATTAGAAATATTACATTCTCTTCTTCAATGGAGCATTGAAAGGAAACCCATGGGTGGTAGGAGCAGGGGGAATTATTCTTGACCCTAAGATACATCTAGAAAAAACCTTTGTTTGGGGTCTATGGAATTCTGTAAATAATCAAGTTGAGGTGTACACCCTTCTTTAGGGTCATCTTTCAATAAATAAATCCAGAACAACGACATTGATTGCTAGCATAAATTCAAGTATAATCATAAACTTGATTATCTCAAAAAATACTCCTTTCAATAGTAAATTAGCATCCCTAATAGCACAAATTCAAAAGGAGGTTTGTAGACTTCAAAATGTCCCTTTATTCTAGGTTCTAATATAATTTAACCATCAGGACAACTCTCTATCCATTGAGGCAAATAAGCTTAACATTAGGGTTCTTCAAAAAAATGGGGGCATGATTTACCAAGCCATACCTTAATCATTGCATGTTAATGGTCATGGAGACACATTACATCATTAATAAAAAACATATGTCATGGCACTACAATCATTTGATTTCAAGCGAAGGATCAAGATATCAAAGGACTTACCCCCTCAGTTGCACATGCCTGAATTAACTCTCAGCCATTATTTTGAATAATCTTGTATAGTTTATCAGGGAAAAGGTGGGATAATGGATACCTATACGGATGGCTTGAGCAACATAGCTTCGTGGAGGACTGCTTTGAGATCAAAATTCTTCCTAGTAAGGAATTCCCTTTGCTTTTGGTGTGTGTATTAGAGCCTGTGTTTGATGAATAAAATAACAGTGCATGTTTAGCATGTTACACCTCATATCACACAAAGTTCCACTTTATTATTTTCATCACATTGATGGAGATTTGTTGTTGGTTCCTTGGAGGTCTTTGTCTTAGGGGAGCCTCACTACTCCTTATTTGGATAATTGTGCCTACTACTTTGAAGGTCTTCTCACATGTGTTTGCCTCATTGATAACCCCTTTGTTGCACTTTTGGATGGTTGTGGGGCATACTATCTCATTATGGTGTGATTTGGTATATATTCTTATCTTGGATATGGATGTTGGTTCTAGGCCCCCAAGGGTTTAGAAGATGATGTTAGGAAGTAGATGTTTCATGATGTTGTTGGTGTTTCCTAGTGACTTGGTGTGTTGATGCATGATGTTGGTGTCACTAGGAGGGGGTGTTCTACGTGGTCCTGATGTGTTGGATTTCTGATGGAGAACACACTTGATGATTGGATGGGTTAGTACTTTGTTATGTCCCTTTGAAGGGGTTAGTTGGAGGTGGTTATGGAGAGTTTTTTTATTGGGAGGTGCATGGAATACTTGGAGGCCACACGTGTGGCATGTTACATGCATTTGCGTGGTCATATTACTATATTTAGGCATATCCTTGGAGGTAAAATTTGTGGAGACACCTCTTGCTATTCTCGAAAGTATATATTTATTTATTTCATTGATTTTTGGCATGGTCAAAACCCTAATTCTCCCTTATCTCCATAGATTTTTTTTCTTTGAGGTTTCTCACTTACTATTTTAGGGTTTGACTACATCGTGCACATTCATCCATAGAGTTGCTTGCTATGGGATTTGCATATATAGATTGGTTGCAGGTCCCATCTCGTGGACCACTTTCTATTTTTGGAGGTTGTTATGGAGCATTCTCCTAGGAGGAATATTTTCTTGTTATATTTCTCATGCATCTTGGAGGATGAACTTTGTGAGACCTTCTAGGTGGACCCTTGAGTACATCCTCCTAGATTGAAGAGCATTTATTATATTTTTCATGCATCCAATCTTGGAAGGTGAATTCGATGTGGATCCATTTAGCATTTGACTTGGTATAATACGTAGTTATGGATGGTTCATCCTCTCTTGGAAGTTATTGTTTCGTACTACTGCCTATTTTTGGATGAGGGTGACTTCTCTTGAAGAGGATAGTGTCCACATGCATTGATATTGTCAACCATGGATCTAAGTACTCCAATATTTCACTATTTTTTAACTTGTCATGGAGTTAGTTAGAAAGATAATATATTTTATGGTATGAGAGACTTAATTCACTCTATATAAAGAGGATTTTCTCTCCATTTCATTGTAATTGGCAATTGGAGATTCAGGAGTTAGAGAAGTGATGAAGTACCAAGATTAGGAATTGAAGCTTGATGGAGCTCCTTTGTACTACCACTATTGATTATTAAAGGAAGATTGAGGTATTGATCCACTTTGATGTATGGTTTGTTTATGCTCTTAAATTGTTTGTCCATGTCGATGTAGATTCTTCTTGTTGTTGTTATTTTATAAAGGATTAGTAATGAATTTATTTGTCTAAGAGCAAAGCAATTTGAGGAGGTTCTCCCTATTTTTATTTGTTTTTTTTTTCTACACTTGTTTTCCTTTCTTCTATCTATTGAATTGTAGATTTGGAAGCACATTTCAACCATAAAACAACACCTCTATAATTTCATTGATGAGTGGAAATCTTAGCTCTCTAAGACTAGTTTTATTCAACACATTTCCAACAAATACTTAAGGTTCAAATGTATTAAATTAGGCCCTTTATACCTTAAGTACACACCTTAAAGATGAATGTATCAAATAGTTTCTCCATCTACTAATCGGTGGAAGATCGTAAACAAAATTTTTCTACCATATGCCCTTCTTGAAAGTAGTTGTTTGTGACACATTAGATATCTCATTTATCCAATGTATTATGATTTCATTGGCCCATGATTACACCGGTTTCATTCCATCTCTTTTCATCTCATGTTTTTTTCCTTTATTTTCCTATATTGTCCTTTCCATTTCCATTTCCATCCCATTTCATATACTCCAACCATACATTTTGTTAAGGCTTACTCTTCCTACATCACCTAAGGCCCCCACTCCATAGCCTTAGCAATCTTATTTAGGGAAGCCCCTCTTGAGTTGGATAAGATCCAACCAAGAGAGAGAGGAAGAGATATTGAGGTGATAGTGAGTATCCTTCCTAAGTTACACAAAACCAACACCTTGTTCATTGGGACTTTACACTTTTGTGGCTGCTATATTTTGTTGTAAAATGTTGGCATCGTTACTAGGGATAAGGATCATTTTCCCGAAGACATTCTTTGATGAGGGTGTTTCCCCCTTAAGGGAAACTACTTCCAGACCACCCTCTTATGGATGCATTGATGTTACTTGGATGATCTCTCCTGCTCATATTTATTCATTCACACTTGATCTTCCTGTTCTTCCATCAGATTATTGATGATCTAGCCTTACATTTGTCATGATCTCTTTCAGATAAATCTACCATGGTATACCAACTCCTATGATTTACACCTCATATGATATGTGCACTTGTAAACGATACTTTATGCTTCATATTTACTTCAATTTATGTGTTATGATTTCATGTGTGGGTTTCTTGCTTAAAAGTGGTGTGATGGTTTCTAACCTTGTCATGAAATTAATAAAAATTGGGTTTGATATAATAACACTTATTAACAATAATAATTTTATTGTTTTGTCTCATTATATCATGGGGGGGGGGAGCATAATTGTCCTTAGATAAGTGTTGTTTTGACTTAGGCTAAATCGTACTGCTGGTAATCTAGTTGAGTAGCATATTTATATCCCAATTACATCTAACAATTTCCATCATTTCCCTTTCACTCCATGTCATTCATAAAAATATATTATCTCCACTCATGTTTGACTTATCAAATGTCATCCGGCAAGGATTAATTGAAGAAATTGAAGATCAATTGTAAGTTAAAGTCAATAAAAACCTAAAAAGGCTAGAGGTGAAGAGCAAAAATGTTAAACAATGAAAAAGTAATGAGACTAGAGCTATGCCACCTCATTAAAAAGGCCCAACCCCAAAGTTCCATGCTAAAAATGCATATCTAACGAAAATGAAATCATAGAAAAATGCAAAGAGGGGTAATATAAAGGTGCCAAGGTGGTAACTCCAAGCAAAATTTCCTCTTAAAAGGCTTACAAGTACAAATGATGAAGATTCATAGCACAAAAAAGCTATTTGTACCAATAAAAGACCTTTTACATCATTAAAAATGACTTTGAGGGTCTAAACATGAAGAACCCCTTCCATTTCCATCAATAATTCATCATTTTTACCTATCTCTAACCAAGATTACCTGGGAAATACCTTTTTTTCTAGGAATTGACACATGTAATAGGGGTAAAGTTGTCCCACAATGGTAAACTTAAGAAATTTATAAAATTAACCTATGTTAAGATGTTGTTAGTAGTAATTACTTAATTTGCATTACTTAAAGTCTTGTTTTGAAGTTCTATGCACCATTATAGTTGTGTGCCCCATAATGAAATATGTGCACTATGTCTTAGGATCCATGTACCTTCATTGGGATATATGATGTTTCCTTGGGGTTTGTGTACATGCGTATAGACAAATATATCTACATTAGAATTTGTGCCATTTTTCTTGGGATCTATGACATTGCATTAGGATATGTGTCATTGCCTAGGGATCTATGACAATGTGTTGGACAATGACACAGACTCCACATCATCATAATATGTCACATGGACCATTCCTAGAGGGCACACTTGCTTTCTTTGACCATTTCTTGAGGTGTTGAGGAGGTTAGAGCACATTTTTAAGGGAAACCAACTTCAAGGGCAGATATATTTTGACAAAGTGCCCATAATTATGCCATATCAATGTCGTTAGATGCAGAATGGTTGGGAGATTTTAGAAATGGGGTTATAATAGAAAATTGAGCAAAAAATGACCTAGTTACGATGTTGTTGGAATTTGTTGCACGAAAATTATCATCGTGTTTTGGAGTTGCACGTGTGAATGCATGGAGGGAACATTTTCTCTCTCTTAGACACACATGTAGGTGGTTAGAACATCTTGTAGGGAACACCTCTTTTCTTTGACTAGTCCACTCACATATTTGAGTTGATTGAGGTGGTTATTTCATGATATATTCTTTTATTGGCTCAAAATGGTTTTAGACCATGGTATTGAGAGTGCCTCTTGTTTTAGCTCATGGTTTTTCTTGAGAATATTATATTGGCACATGGTATTGTACTAGCACATGGTTTGCTACTCATGGTTTTGCTTGCGTACATTATATTGGCACATGGTTTGCTACTCATGGTTTTGCTTGAGTACATTATATTAGCACATGGTTTGCTACTCTTGGTTTTGTGAGGTGTCTTGTCTATATAAGGAGGGATCCTCTCTCATTTGTCATGGTTGGAAATCAATTGGAAAACATATTTTACTCAATTTTGGTGTATTTTCTTATCTATTGTCTTTGAGTATGTTGTTCTAGGTTAACAATAGAAGGTTTTTTGAATGCAAGAGACATTGAAGAAAGGGATATTGCAATGCAAGTAAGGTATGACACGGGACTATTTTATTTCTTTGTGAAATTTTTAAGCTAGATCTTAGTATTGAAGTTAAATATCTTAAGGTTTTAACTTCTTACCCTATATTTATGCTTTAATTATTAAAGTTTGCAATACTTAGCTTGAATCTTTTTTTTGTTTAGTCTGCGTATGAATCTTGTATAGTCCAAGTTTCCTTAAGCTTGATGTTCACCAAGCATTCTCCAAAAGATGTGCGGGGACTTCAACATTAAAAGTGAAGAGGGAAACTTCTCGAGGAGTGGCTAAGACTCCATGCCCAATGGTAGCACTAGGGTTCTCCCTTTCTTTTCTTAACCATCTCAATTTATTTTTTATTTTCCTTTTAATCTTTGTTTTACAAGCAATCTAAGATTTTTCCATTATTAATTTTTAAGTTTTGATTGCGAGATCCAAGTTTAATTTTAATTGTTAAATCTATTGTCTTGGATCTCACTTGTGCTAACCATTTGTCTCATGCCCTATCTAATTAAGTTTTTCATAAGTAAGCTAGCTTAGCCAGCTGAAATCTTGGGCATAGATCTTGATTTTCAGGCTTATCTTTTTCATAGATCTAACCTATATTGTTTGCAATAAGCTCTAAATATGCCTAATGTCATATCTCAATTAGGGTTTATCTCTTTAAATGTTGGAAACTCACTTTTGTGGCACAAGGACTTTCATATGCTAATTTGGTTTTTCCTTGTTTATCCAACTAACATATTGGTATAAAATGCATGCAATCCCATAATCTAATAGATTGATGATTGAAATGGTAGAAAAATGTTGAGAATATTTATGGACACAGTGTGTATATGGTTTTGAAACATCCAACATTTCGAGTGGACACTCCACCCATCATCAGGGACAACAAAAAGCAGAAAAGAGTGTTGAGGTATGTATTTAAAAAGGTGGATAGATAGGTGAATGTTGAATAAGAATTAGGTAAATCACCAAAACAACATGTGATATTTGGGTTCTTGTGAACTAAAAATCTATGATCTAAAGGTTGAATGGTTAATTGGTTCCCTTAATGCAAACATTTCTTATGTGGTGACATTAAAAATGTACCCCTAAATTAAACTTTGGCACATCTTTAACATATGTTTCATGTTTGGGCTTGTTTCATTGTTGGTACATAGGTTCCATTGTATTTTAGATAGTCCAATAAGATGTAATAATATCTTTGACTTTAAATATGGGTACATTGAATGAAATTTATTCCTTATTCCAAATTTTTATAGCTCTATACTTTAAGGGATTTAGGTACAACTCTAATTTTACATAGATTCTTAGTCTCATTTTTCATACAAAGTTATAATTCTGCAATCTACGACACTTGAATTGCTCAAATTTCACCTAAGAAAAACAACATCAACAATACTAAGTGATCTGCAAGCACTAGTCTTTGGGTACAATACATTTGTTGGCCATATCACTTATTTGGGACACTTGTGAATTCTTAACATGTTAATTGTTCCTAATAGTATTTCCTTAAAGTTTTATGACAAATGTGTTTAATTGTTAATGGATTTAGTTCAAACATTACCATAAAGGATCAAGTTATAATCATTGTCATTTTGGTTGTCTTGGATGTAAGGACTCTAAATTCCAATGGTTTGTGATGGCATCATTATAACTAAATTTTGAAGTTACAATTGAATCTAAGCATTGGGTTGAATTTCAAGTTTAAATTGTCTTTACTCATTTGGTTATTGTTTATGGAATCGAATGGTGAATGCAACCCTAATATAAACTATTGGTATATGTCGATATAAACTTGAATACATGATAGCAGAGAAACCAACACTTTGGATTTTTAATTGCATATTTCATGGACACTCTCTTAAAGGGAAATGATTAATGATATTTCCATATGTGCCTTAACCTACCTTACTTTAAACTTTGGTATGAGACAACGGTAACAACTTACACTCAATGATATCTCATATGATCTTGATGAATGAATTATGGGAAGCATCTTGTTAGAATATAGAAGATGGTGTGCTCATTTTACCATTGACGATACCCTCATCACCCAACCATAGGCCGAAGCCACCCTTCGAGCACCTTAACCTTGACTGAGAATTACTCCGGAAGCAAACCCTAGGATAGATAGCCAAACAAAGGGTATCACACCTTTCCCCAAGGATAGCGCATCACAAAGAGCTGATCAGATAGTCCAAACCCTAGCCAAGAGATAGTCCAAGACAATACTGAAACTGACTGTTGTAGCAGCTGCACCTACAACACTCCTCCACACGTGCGCACCAAACTGGGAACTGCAGTGTGCAGAACTGGCTCTCTGCAACTGCTGAGATATGTCAAATGAGAATTGGTGCCCTTTATTTATACTGGTTCTGCCAGATTTGTTGGGG
>ML780703.1:297349-313385 GCA_009831015.1 Picea engelmannii | reverse complement strand
AGTCTTTGGCTTGGGGGAGTCTCACTTCTCCTTTGTTGGATGATTATGCTTGTTGTTTGGGTCGTCTTCTCACATGTGCTTGCCTTGTTGATCACCCTTTGGTTGCACTTTTGGATGGTTGTGGAGCATATTATCTCATCATGGTGTGGTTTGATATTAATATTTATCTTGGATATGGATTATGGTTCTAGCACCCCAAGGGGTTAGATGATGATGTTAGGAGGTAGATGTTTCATGGTGTTGTTGATGCTCCCTATGACTTGGTGTGTTGATGTGCGATGTTGGTGTCACTATGAGGAGGTGTTCTACATGGTTTTGATATGTTGGATGTGTGATGGGGAATACACTTGATGATTGGATGGGTTAGCACTTGCTTATGTCCCCTTCCCTTGTGATGTTGCTATGGTGGAATGATTTGTGTTGCCTTTGTAGGATTTTTCTAGGTGATAACTTAATGATGTAACATTTGCTAGAGATCACCTAGGGGGAAATGTGTTTCATGATGTTAGCACCCTCATTGATATGTTATTTCCTAAGTTTGAATTAGAAAGTGTAGTACTACATATGATTTGATGGTAATCTAACATTTTCCCTAAGTTTGGATGTTGATTTTTGATGTAATAATCCCATGGTGGTGGTGTACCTTAGATTGGGATTTATGTTTTGTTGTTATCATGGTGGGGTTTTTCTTTGGAGATCTTTTATTTACATAGTACAACACTTTATTAGAGTGCACCCATCATTCACACACATGTTCAAGGTGATTTAATTTATTGGTGACAAATTGGGGGGACTATGGTTATATTTTGAGCATTAAAATTTGTGCATACATGTTGAGGTTAATTTAACTATTCAATGGTTAAATTAATATGCTTTATCTAGATTAAGGTTAATAGTTTGGGTGCATTACTTCATTAGCTTCCTTTTCTTACTTGAAGGGGTTAGTTGGACATGGTTATGGAGGTTTTTTTATTGTGAGAATAGTGACATACTTGGAGGGTCACATGTGTACCACATTACATGCATCTACTCAATTATCTTACTATATTTGGGCATATCCTTGGAGGGAAAACTTGTGGAGTCACTTCTTTCTATTCATGGAGGCGTATATTTATTTATTTGATGGAATATTGGCATGACCAAAACTCTAATCTACCCATATCTCCCAATATTTCTTTTGTTGGAGGTCGCTCACTTACTATTTTGGGGTTTGACGACTTTATCTTGCACATTCATCCATGGAGTTGGTTGCCTTGGGATTTGCACATGTAGATTGCTTCACAGAGTGTGTCATCCCAGGTCCATGAGAGATATAACAATAAAATATTCCTCATATTTTATTGTGAGCCCTTCTAGGTGGACCCTTGAGCACATCCTCCTAGATTGAAGAGTATTTTATTATATTTTGCATGCATCCATTCTTGGAGGGTGAATTCTATGTAGACCAATTTAGCATTTGACTTGGTTTAGTATCTATTTTTGGATGGTGTGTCCTCTATTGGAGGTTATTGTTGCATATTATTGTCTAATTTTTTTATGAGGGCGACCTCTCTTGAAGAGAATGGAATCAACATGCCTTGATATTGTAAACCACCGATCTAACTACTTCAATATTTTACTATTTATTGACTTTTCATGGGGTTAGTTAGAAAGATAATATATTTTATTGTATGAGAGACTTAACTCACTCTATATAAAGAGGAGTTTCTCTCTATTTCATTTGTAATAGGCAATTCGAGATTTAGAAGAGAAGTGATAAGTACCAAGCTTGGGAATTAAAGCTTAATGGAGCTCCTTTGTATTACCACTCTTGAATAGAAGATTGAAGTATTGATCCACTTTGATGTATGGTTTATGTGTGCTCTTCAATTTGTTGTTCATGTTGTTGTATATTCTTCTTGTTGTCATTATTTTATAAAGGTTTAGTAATGAATTTATTCATCTAGGAGTAAAACAATTTGAGAAGGTTCTCCATTTTTCTTTATTTATGCATTTGTTCTCATTTCTTCAATCAACTATGTTAAAATTTGGAAGCACATTTCAGCCATAAAACAACAC
Source organism: Picea engelmannii (assembly GCA_009831015.1). Lineage (NCBI taxonomy): Eukaryota > Viridiplantae > Streptophyta > Pinopsida > Pinales > Pinaceae > Picea > Picea engelmannii. The sequence continues at coordinate 311,327 of ML780703.1, read as the reverse complement.
CTTCATAACTTCAATGATGAGTGGCAATCTTAGCCCTCCAAGACTAGTTTTCTACAACACATTTCTACCAAATACTAAAGGTTCAAATGTATCAAATTAGGTATTTGCTACCTTAAGTACACACCTTAAAGATAAATGTATGAAGTAGTTTCTTCATCTACTAATTAGTGGAAGATGGTAAACAAGTCTTTTATGTCATATGACCTACTTCAAAGTAGTTGTACGTAACACATTAGCTCTCTCATTTACACAGTTCCTTGTGACTTCATTAGCCCATGATTGATAGGCATCGGTTTCCTTCCATCTCTTTTCAACCCTTCTTTTTGTCCTTCATTTTCTTATCTTGTCAGTATCTCATTTCCATTTCCATCCCATTTCATATACTCCTATAACCCCAAATTTTGTTGAGTCTTACTCTTCCTACATCACTTAAAACCCCACTCCATAGCTTTTGTAAGGTACCAGATCTATTATAATAGTTGAAAACAGAAATATTGTAGAGAATAACAGCGAAACAACACAATAGATGAAATCACAACACCAAAATAATACCTTTATTGATAGGAAACAATGTTCACTTGCTTCTTCAAGGGGGCAACCTCCAATAAAGATGTTCTATTACAATAATTCTTGATACAAGACTTCTCATGCCCTCAACTCCTATTTATACTAAATCTATCTATCAAAAGAACAATCTAGCGGAAGATCTTCTAGAAGCAGAAGCTTCTATTAGGTCTTCTTACATTTGACTTATTCTTCCTTATTACTAGGCCTTATTAATATTGGCCTTTATTACATGGAAAATATATTATTCTACCTACGTGAGGGGTTAGGGAGGTTAGGTCCCTAACATGCCCTCCCCCTTAAAGTTCAGACTTGTCCTCAAGGCTTGAGATGAGGAAATTGTTGTGGAATGGTAGTTGGCTCTAAGGTGGCATCTACTGGAGTTGTATCTTTCCACTGTACTAATACTTCCTTGATGGTGAAATGACGGAGACGACACTCACGTTGGTCCAATATTGATTGTGGTTGCAATCAGATGGAGTCTTGTTCATCCAACTCTGGAAGACTGGTTTGAGTTTAGCACTTAGTGTCAATCACCTTCTTTAAGCAGGAGACATGAAAAACAAGATGGAGCTTAGAATGATTGGGCAAAGCTAATTGATAGGCCACATGTCCCACATGCTTGAGAACTATATAAAGACCATAAAATTTGGGCGTCAGTTTCTGATAATGGTCAGCCTTGAGTGAAGTTTGCTTATAAGGTTGCAGTGGAAGAAACACTTGTGCCCCTTCAACAAATCGACGTTCTAAGCGACCTCAATCTGTGTGTTGCTTCATGTGATTCTAAGCCATGACCAAATTCTCTTTGAGAGTACAAAGAATAGCCTCTCGAACTGTAAGAGTTTGGTCAACCCCCTGAAACTTCGAGACGTCGAGCATGTATGATAGAATTGAAGGTGGCTTTTGTCCATACACTGCTTCAAAAGGAGTCATGCAGAGTTGTATGGTAAGAAGTATTGTACCACCATTCAGTTAAGGCTAACCATTGAGCCCATTGATTTCATCGTTCAGATGCAAAACACCTCAAATATGTTTCCAAACACTTTTTGCCAAAAATTGTTGGTGAAAGTAGGATCTCTGTTAGAAACAATAGAATGAGGCATGCCATGAAGCTTAAATATATGATCCATGAAAAGTTGAGCCACGGTGGAGGTGGTGAATGGGTGTTGAAGAGCACATAAATGAGCATACTTGGAAAGACGATCAACTACCACCATGATGATTGACTTATTTCCCAATTTAAGTAAGCCAACAATTAAATCCATAGAGATGTCCCTCCAAATAGCGAGTGGGATCGAAAGCGGTTGTAGTGTGCCTAGGGCTTTGACTGTTTCTCCCTTGTTGCGTTGGAAGACATCACATTCCACCACAAAAGTGCGAACATCATGTTTCATACCATCCCAGAAAAAAAGAACATTTGACCCTGTCATAGGTTTAGGTAAACCCTGAGTGTCCAACTATGAGTATAGCATGAAGCTCAGAAAGCATCGTAGATTTAAGTTGTGACTATTTACTTAAATACATACATCATTTATAGCGAAACTCATCATTGTGCCAAGAGTACCCTAGGGAAATTGGAGAATTGTCTTGCAATTGTTGGATCATACTCGAAAGTTTGGGATCTTGCAGTCATTCCTGGTGAACAGCTTGGAGCCAATCTGGTATAATGAAAGAAAGGGAAAAAAGGGACCCTTCATCTTCATATTTTCTTGAAAGAGCCTCAGCAACCACATTGTCTTTTCATTTTTTGTAAATGATGTCATAACCATATCCAAAGAGCTTAGTCACCCATTTTTGTTGCTCTAGGGATGAAAGACATTGCTCCAGAAAATACTTGAGGCTCTAATGATCTGTCTTAATTTGAAAGTGTTGCCCCAATAGATAAGGGTGTCAGAGGTCCACTTCATGCAGAATAGCCAACATTTCCTTTTCATAGATCGATTGACCCACATGTCGCTCTAACAGTTGTTTGCTGGTAAAGGCCAAAGGTCGGCCATCTTGCATAAGGATTGTTCCAATTCCTCTTCCGAAAGCATCACATTCCAGGAAAAATGTCTTTGTGAAGTCGGGAAGGGCCAAGACAGGAGTGGTGCACATAATTGCCTTCAAGGCTTGAAATGAATGATCAGCTCTTGGAGTCCAAATGAAAGAATTCTTTTTAAGGCGAGCAATGAGAGGTGCCACAATCTTTCCATAATTCTTAACAAACTTGCAATAATAGCATGTTAAACCCAAAAAACCACGCAAGATTTTGAGAGTCTTAGGGAGAGGTAAATCCTGCATAGCTTCAATCTTCTTAGGATCCACTCTGACACTCGCCTTGCCAACAATATGACCCAAGTACTTGACTTTTGAGGCTCCAAAATCACATTTAGATTGTTTGAGAAAAAGTTGGTGTTGAGAGAGTAGATGAAGATCTCGATCCACATGAGTAAGATGGGTTGTCCAAGTTTTTCTATAGATGAGAATGTCATCAAAGAAAACTAAGATAAAGTAACAGAGAAAATGATGGAATACATGATTCATGAGACTTTGGAAAGTGGAGGGAGCATTACACAAGCCAAAGGGCATGACTAAGAACTTATAGTGGCCCTCATGAGATCAAAATGCGGTCTTAGGAATGTCTGCCTCTTTCATATGTATCTAGTGGTAGCCAGAATGAAGATCAAGTTTAGTAAAGAACTGGGCACCACTTAATTCATCCAAGAGATCATCAATGACAAGAATGGGAAATTTGTCTATGATGGTGAGTTTGTTGAGGGCGCGAAAGTCAGGACACATGCACCAAGAGCCTTCTTTCTTAAGTACCATGACCATAGGAGAAGAATAGGGGCTAGTACTAGGATGGATAATGCCTGCGGCGAGCAATTCTAGAACAATTTTCTCAATTTCATTTTTCTGGAAAAAGGGATGATGATAGGGACGAACATTGGGAGGAAGGTTGTTGGGTACGAGAGGAATGAAAAGATCATGAACACCATGGGAAGGAGGAAGTCCCTGGGGAGTGGAAAAAATAGCTTGATGTTTGGAGATGATGGATTGAAGGTCATGAGGCACAGAGGGTGTCTCAGTGGCTTGAATGGAATGGAGTTGTGCAATAATGTCGGAATGACCTTTTTTGAGAAGCTTTTCCATGCGATGGAAACGAATGATCTCAGGGGAACCTGTTGTGATTCCTTGGAACTTATATTGTTGGTCCTCCTGGTTGAATTGCATGGTTAATTCGTTAAAATCCATGAGAATGGGGCCCAAAGTCCTTAACCATTCAGCACCCAGCACAATGTCACAACCATCCATGTTTATAGAAAAAATATGAGATTTCATGTGGTACTAACCAATTTGGAGACGCACATTTTCACAATGCCCCCCACATTTCATGGACCCACCATTAGCAATCATGATTTGAAAGTTGTTGACTGCTCAGATATAACAATTAGTTTCTTAGGCAATGCGGCGATGAATAAAATTATGGGTGTTGCCACTATCAATGAGGATGATGGTCTTCTAGTACTCAATGTAACCAATGAGCTTGAGGGTTTGGGGAGCAGAGAAGCCAGTGAAAGAGTTTAGGGAAATGATTGGTTCAACTTCTGGGAGGTCTGAGGGTCGAGTCAAGTCAGTGTGTTCAGGTGATTCGACCACAAGGGGAGCCTCGACCTCTTCTTCATAAACATCCTCAGAGATGGACATAAAAATATTTTCTTCCTTACATTTGTGCCCAGGAAAATATTTGTCATCACAATTATAACAAAGGCCTTTGAGTTGGCGTTCAGACATTTCTGCCTGGATCAATTTTTGCATCTTTAGTGGAGTGGGAGTGACTGATTTAGGGTGAGGAATAAAGAAGGTTTTTTTGGTTTGACAAGAGACAACTTGTTTTGCTTCCTTAGCTCTTTTAGTAGCTTCCACCCAACTATGGGGGTGAGCCATGAGAACATGGGTACGGATCTCATCCTTGAGGCCACTAATAAAGCGTTCTTGGAAAAAAGCATCAAACATGCCCTCTGTGTGAAAATTCAATCGCTTAAAAGAAGCTATAATGTCATCCACTATGTCAGATTGTTTCAACTTTGTCAAACGACCTAAATGGTTGGTGTCAGTGTCAAAGCATTCATAAAGCTCTGCAACAAATTGTGTCCAAGCCACATACCCTTGGCGAACATTTTTTCTCCATTGCCACCATTGCCAACATTCTTGATTTAGATGGAGAACACCATAATGGAGTTTGGTCAACTCATCTGTAATATTGTACAAAGAGAAATAGTGTTCCATTTGAGTTACCCAGCCGGTGGGATCCGAGCCATCAAATTTGTTCACATACATGCGTGGAAGGTGTAGGTCACACTGAAAGTGATGGGGCTAAAAAGTCTAGGAATTGGAGGAAGTTTCACCTTCGGGATGCAAAGGTGGGTCAAATGAGGTAAAGTCTCCAGTGATATTCAACTTGGCACAGATCAGGTCAGTGAAGGATGCAAGATGGGTAGAGAGGTCATGTTTCAGGGTTTCCAATTTTATGTCTATGGTGGAATGCATGTTTTTATTGATGGAGGTAATATTGGCACTGAGTTGCCACACTTCCTGTTGGGTCTCTATGAAATCAAAGGACAAGGAATTGAGGCAGGATTGAAGCACTTGGTGAAGGGTGTGGGTCATGATGAAGGGGGGAAACAGAAAGGGACATGTGGGACCACGCAAAAAAAGGGTGATGGGTGAAGGGTATCATGACGATCAGGGCGACGAGTGGAATCTAATGGGTAAGTCCCAAATAAGGGGGTCGGAAGGGGTTTGGATCCATAAGAAAAAAAATTACTGAAAAATGATAGGTATGACTGCGATCAGGGCGAAGAGAGGAATCCAATGGGATAAGGCTCAAATAATGGTGTCAGCAGGACCCGAACTTTTTTACTCTTGCAGAGTTATACTCCGATCTGAAGAATACTGCAGAGTTGAAAGGCCCAAATTCTTAACATGAAAAAAGGTGTAGTAATTTCGCAACCAGAATGCAGGAGGTAAAGTTGCATGCCAATACATCTTGTTTTTTTTGTTTATGCTTTCATCTCAAGAATTTGGGTATTCAAAGTTTCTGCGGATAAGGGTTCTCCTTGTGCTATAGCTCTCCAATATACGTGTGAGGTCCAACAATAGTACTCGACCCAATATCTCAGGGCACCAACTAAGGAGGCTAGACTGTTCTCTTAGTCATACTACCCGACTACCCAGGTACTAGAGAGTATCTTCTCGAGTGTTGTTCTCTGTGGCACTATAGCAGTCAGGCGATCGATCGGTTTATCTACGGAGGGCTTCAGGATATCTAGGTCAATTCGTATACAGGTGTTGTATGATGCGCTACCACTCGAAGGGGTACCAACAAGGGTTACAAGAGTGGCCAACAATGTGCGTTTAAGTAACACTTGTAGTTCTTGCATGTATGCTTCCCCAACCATAGATTTATGCGTTGAACGACAAATCTCTGTAGTTTTAAGACGTCGGAATACATCTCTACCCTGGAAAAAAAATAACCCACAATTTTTTGCCAAGGAAAGTGCTCTTATACCACTTGTAAGATACTAGATCTATTATAATCGCTGAAAACATAAATATTGCAGAGAATAACAGCGAAACAACACAATATATGAAACCACAGCACCAAAATAATACCTTTATTGATAAGAAACAATGTTCACTTACCTCTTCGAGGAGACAACCTCCAATAGAGCATCTCTCTATTACAATAATTCTTAAGACAAGACTTCTCATGATCTCGACTCTTATTTATACTAAATATATCTATCAAAAGAACAATCTAGAGGAAGATCTTCTAAAAGTGAAATCTTTTATTAGGTATTCTTACATTTGATTTATTCTTCCTTATTACTAGGCCTTATTAATATTGGCCTTTATTACATGGAAAATATAGTATTCTACCTACATGAGGGGTTAGGGAAGTTAGGTCCCTAACAGCTTTAACAATCTTATTTAGGGAACCACATTGAGTTGGAGAAGAGCCAAGCAAAAGAAAGAAAAAGAGTCACCAAGGTGACAGTGGGTAGCCTTCCTAAGTTACACAAAACTAACACCTTGGTGCTTTAGACTTTACAGTTTTGTGTGTGCTAGATTTTGTCCCTAACAGCTTTAACAATCTTATTTAGGGAACCACATTGAGTTGGAGAAGAGCCAAGCAAAAGAAAGAAAAAGAGTCACCAAGGTGATAGTGGGTAGCCTTCCTAAGTTACACAAAACTAACACCTTGGTGCTTTAGACTTTACAGTTTTGTGTGTGCTAGATTTTGTAGTGACACAATGCATTGTCATCTATCTATTTTGGAATTTGGAAATATGTTTGGTGTTTGGTTTCTTGGTTATTATGCAATTTTGGTTATCTCTTAGCGATTGTTATTCTAGAGATCTAAGTTCTAGTGTCCTCAAACTAGGGATAATGGTGCTCTAGTCCCCTTGTTGATTGTGAGTGGTTTCTAGCATATTGCACTGGACTCTTTTGTGCTCTATAAGTTTGATTTCTTACCCTTGCTCTAGCCAATTTTCTATGTGTGGCAGTGTTTGTCCAACAAGCAAACCCAAACTTTTGATTGGGACTGGCAGCATGGTCTTTGTATAAATTTTATTCTTCACCCGTGCATTATCGAGGAGCTCAAGAATTTCATAGGGAACTCAGAAGGAACAAGGAATGCATCCAAAGCAACAAAACTTCACTCATTTCAGTGATCACTAAAGTCCATGAAAAATAGCATCAATGTACCTCTCAAAATGCAATAATCATGAATACGTTGGTTCAACACAAGCAACAAATTGTTGTTTTGGAGGGAAAATGCTCCATACTGGGAAATATGGTCAACAATCTCAGCAAAGGATCCCACTCTGTTGTCTCCAACCATAAGATGTGAAAGAATATAACCCAAGAAGGTCTCAAGGAGGAAGATGCAGTCCATCAAATGATGGAAGATATGGATATGGGCAACCCGGACTTTCATCTCTCCAGCATCATATATGATGAAGCCAATAGCCATGAATTTCATTAATCTTTACATATTATAAATTAATAATAATTTTAAGTGTCTTCTTAAGAATCTATACATGCAGAAATTTTTGGAATGCTATAACTACGAATGTATGTAAATCTTTGTTTTGTCCTTATTTTATCTGCCTAGTTTATTGGAGGAATAATGCTAAATGTCTCTATGTACTCCTTGTTGTTTATCTTTGCTACATCGTTTTATAATACAGATTTCTCTAATTTCAATTATATATATAACTATTTCAAATGTTTATACATATTTTTCTTGAACACTTTAGGATGATTGATTATCAAAGGGTTTCAAAAATTAACAACTTTTCCTCTAATAGAAAATGGCCATGTATTGGATAGAGTCATTTTGATTACAATCATTTTAGGTTAAAATAAAAATTCATTTATGTTAAGATAAAATAAGGACATGGTCTAAGATGTCATGGTTTGCATTGAATTCTTCAATGCAACTTCATGACCTACCTACGATTAATCAGTAGAAAACTTAAACTCGTGACCTACCCCTAACCAAAACTAAGATTTTTAACTTTTTGGACTTGCCTTCACGTTTACAACTTCGTTCATGGAGATTTTTAAGTTCGTTTGTTCGTTGTAGAAGAGGAAAAGAAAGATGAGCTTGCAAAAAAGAAAGCTACTAAGACAATTCTCTCTAAAGAACTTTTCTGGAATATTGTGAATAGATTTTTAACTTTTTTGACTTTCCTTCAAGTTTACAACTTCGTTCATGGAGCATAATCCGATAAGCTTGTAAAAAAGGAAAAGGACGAGCTTGCAAACAAAAAAGCTAATAAGACAATTCTTTCTCATAAGAACTATTTCTTTTTAAAAAATATGAAAGTGAACTTTTCTTTATTTTAAATATGGTAAATAATGATGAATTAAAATAAATAATGATAAATTAAAACATTTTTTTATAATTCATGTATAAAAAATGATTTATATGATATAATATATAAGTTAATATAATCATCAATGAAGATAAGATCAAGTCTGGAAGGATTTCCCATACATAGTTATACAGAGAAGAAAAAAATAAAAAAATTGTAAACCATAATTTCCCATACATAGTTGCATAGAGAAGAAAAAAAAAAAATTGTAAACCATCAAATCTGCTATGTTAAATGACTTACAACTAATAACTATCCAAACTTTTATGTGAATGTGTTTGTATTTATAATACTTTTATATGAATGTGTTTGTATGTAATTGAGTTAAAAAGATGAATAATTTCACAAGTCTTTTTGTAATGTGCCAAATACCATAACATACATGATATTTTATAAGCTAATGTAATGATACAATCAAACAATTGTTTTAAGAACATTATAATGTAATAGATTTTTCGAGGTCACAAGTTCAAATCCAAAAAGGGTAGGGTATATATACCTTCATAGACTTTAGTAGTCAAATCGCTAACCAAAGGAGGTCTCTTGTCCCACAAACAAAAAAATCTCATACACCAATTTGGTGTCTGATTTGACCATAACTTTAAAATCAGATTATTATTATTATTATTATGAATTATTAACTATATATCAAATATGTTCCTATTACAAATTAAAGTTCAAGGTTTTGAAGAAAAGAAAAATATTTAATAATATCACGAAATAAAAAAATTAAAAAATATATATGCAAAGAAATTCAAAGACATATATAAAAATTAAACCATTTTGAAGAAAAGAAAGATTTAATAAACTAAGAAATTCAATTGACAAAAATACAAACTAAAGTTGGCCATTTTGAAAAAAATAAATATTTAATAACATCAAGGAATCATAGACCAAGAGATTAAAAGACAGATATGACTTGTGTAGATCTTTGGGTGTCCTATGTCAAACAACAATTAATAAAAGGAAATAGTTGGCAAGGTGCCGATCAATCTTATCTAAATTTTCAAACACATATATTTCAATGCTTTAAATAAGAGAGATGATGGTTCGGTTATGACAATGATGCATTTCACGTGTATATATTGGATTTATAATTACAATATTTGAAATATATAATGTACTGGTTTTGATTAGGGAAATGCATACTTAAAAATGACAATTTACTAATTTGCTAATATTATTAGCAACTGCCCATTGAGGGATGATTACTTCCATTGTAATGGAAATAATCATTAAAAATTAGTGCCCCGGGTAAATGTGCTCAAGGACTACTTCATGGCATTACTAATATATTTTGATATATAACCGGGTAAATGTGCTCAAGGACTACTTCATGGCATTACTAATATATTTTGATATATAACCTGATCAAAAGTGGATGCCCACTTAGACAATTAGGCTTAATGGATGACACCTCACTGCTTTCCTTTTAATCATTATAAAAGAACACAGAACTAAGTTTCAGATATATAAAAATGATGAGATAAGAATCAAAGAAGCCATAGTTGATGATTCTTTGGTTTCGCAGACTCACATTAACCAAATTTGAAGGGAAAACAGAATGAAAGGTTTGGTTTGTTTAAAATTTCACCTATAAGGGAAAACAGATTGAAAGGTTTGGTTTATTTAAAATTTCACCTATAGAAATGTTCACTGTCTGTTATGTTTGTTGGTTGAGTGTTTGTTTGTTGGTTGAGTGTCTGTTATGTTCACTGTCTGTCTGTTTGTTTGTTGTTATGTTCACTGTTTGTCTGTTTGTTGGTTGAATGTTTGTTTGTTGGTTGAGTGGTAAGTTTGGCTGTTGTCTAATTGTTCTACGTTTTGATTATTTTCGTYATATTGTTTGTTTGTAGATTGTCTGTTTGTTGGTTGAAATGTTCACTGTCTGTTATGTTCACTGTTTGTTTGTTGGGTGAGTGGTAAGTTTCGGCGTTGTCTAACTATTCTATGTTTTGACTATTTTCGCATGTCTGTTTGAGTGTTTGAGTGGTAAGTTTGGGTATTGTCTAACTGTTCTACGTTTTGACTCTTTTCGCTAGAATCCGGCGACATAAATCTGCACAAAATTACAATTTTCTGTTGTTTAAATTGCATTTCTGAATCCAAAAATAGATTCAGCATGTTGAAAACCCCTAGGACACTTGGATTATACAGAATTAACCACTCAAATCTGCAGATCCATAAATTCTCACCAGATTTCAAACAAATTAAACAGAAAATAATACCGAAAAAGAACGAAAATGTAGAACAATTAAAATAAGGCTTAAGTTTGGAGCACTTGCCAGAAGAAGACCCGATTTTGAATCTTGTAGACAGCTAGTTCAGCCAATCTGAACATCTAGAATGGAAGAAGTGATAGCTGATACCAGGCAGTCTACCGATCACTCACCTAGCCTGGAATCCTATGTTACTCTGTTGTATCAGCACCCAATGGTGCCAAGAGCTGTTATTCCTCTTATAAATTCGAAAGAAGTCACCCATGGAACCATATAAACTTCAATAGTCGGTAACAAGAGCTGTTATTCCTCGTATAAATTCGAAAGAAGTCACCCATGGAACTATATAAACTTGAATATTCAGTAAGTAATTCGCCAATGTATCTAAATATTTCTTACATGATAATTTTACCTCTTCAGAAAAACGTAACCTTTTCATCAACTACATGAATTTATCTAGTGGCCTTCAATATACAAAACCTCATGAGGCTTTCTCAAATCCATGGCTTTTGGAATCAAAGCACTCATTTTTGAAAGCTAATGCAGGCGCCTTGGTCTAATGTTCTTCCAAAATTGTTTATCAATCTCGTCAGGACGGAAGGAGAGTAAGCTTTTGGATAACTAAGTGGAGGGACCAAAACAAAACCATTGGATAGTTCAGAGCCTGCCTTGGTCTAAGGTTCTTCCAAAATTGTTTATCAACCTGGTCGGGACGGAAGGAGAGTAAACTTTTGGATCACTAAGTGGAGGGACCAAAACAAAACCATTGGATACTTCAGAAGGAATTCAAAACTTAAGGGAGATACTAAGGGATCATAATTTGATAGAAATAAACCATAACATACGGTAATGAATCGTGACACTTATTTCCGTACATGTTCACATTTTAAGGTGTTTAAATTGAACATTCATAGCATGAAGTAAGAAGAAATAAATAGTGGTGTATAATTAATTATTGGGTATTACTTCCTGATGAAGACCGGCTCCTGATCTTACCTGCATCAGCTAGCTCTTCGTAGACTTATCCCAACCTAATACACAAAAGACAAGTTCCACAATATCCTTTCAAATATCTGCCCCTTGTCAAACCTACATAGCATGAATATCCAAGGTAGTTGAAAAGGTATGTTTAAGAAAAATTTCCCTTGAGCAAAGATATGGGAGAATTCAAATGTCATTTCTAAAAATTGTACAAGACCTGTAAGCAATTTATGGACGTTGTTGAATGCGTTTCAGTGGACACTTCTATAAAACCTCGCCAAGTATTGTCTTCATTCATCAAAGGTAAGACGCGCTCCTCTTTTAGCACTTATCTGAAACATACATTCTCCAATGATCAGGACACGATCCCACCTCCATCATAAGTTTCATTTATACCCTCTTAAGATTGCAATTATGTCAATGAAAATGCCATTCAACTGAGAAAGACCATCAGATAGGCACTCAAATGCACAACACCAACCATGAACTCAATTTGCTCTTTTCTTAACGTCAAATCAGCTACATGGAAAGCAGAAGCATGGAAAAAGGGGTTTCGAAACACCATTTCTGTGTGTACTACTTTCTTCCAGATACCAGCCGCCGCCTCTTGGCATAATCCATTTCCTTAGATGGAGACCGTTGATCGTTTTGACGTGTTAAATGCTTTTGTTTCTCCCATTCATACTTCTCCCAGCTTTGATCTCTTCCCCTCTGTTCTTTAGATGCATCTCTGTCTTCCCTATAGCGATCCCTATCCCATTCACTATTTGATCCTCTGTCTTGATTCTTTGTGGCACCTGACCTACCTCTTTCATGTTTCACCTCACCATATCCATGGTCTGATCTTGCATCTTCTTCATAGATACTTTCTTTATCCCTTTTGCCAGTTGACCTGCCCCTTTCATGTTTCACACCACCATATCCACGGTCCAATCTCACATCTTCGTATATGTTTTCTCTACCCCTTTTGCCGGTGGACCTGCCTCTTTCATGTTTCACATCACCATATCCATGGTCTAATCTTGCATCTTCTTCGTAGACACTTTCTCTATCCCTTTTTCCACTTGACCTGCCCCTTTCATGTTTCACATCACTATATCCATAGTCCAATCTTGCATCTTCTTCGTAGATATTTTCTCCATCCCTTTTGCAAGTTGACCTATCCCTTTCATGTTTCACATCACCATATCCATAGTCCAATTTTGCATCTTCTTCATAGTCAGTCATTTGCCTATTTTGATCTTCCCCCACCCATCTACCAACGCTTCCATCTATCCGCATTGCAGAGTGATTCCCTTCCATAACACCAGTGGGAAGCATTCCCATTCCGTTAGTTGTTAGCCCTTGGCACAAAAAAACAGGATTGACATGAGGGACTACACCAGGAAGACCTGCTCCAACAGCAGGAAAAGCTGTAATCATTCCAGGATATGGATTTCCATGACTGTATCCTCCATAGATACCACCCCCTCTTGCCATATGAGGCCCAAATAGTGGATTAAATCCTTGAACCATCATTCCATGAGGAGCCATTGTCCCTATAGGTGTACCTCCCGTCAAACCTTGTAGGTCCTGTCCATATGGACCTCCACCACTAGCAATACCTCCTCCTCTCCCCATGTTTTTCCTGTTCATGTTTCTTCCTCTTCCTTGACAACCCCGGCCCCTACCAACCATGTCTTGCGCATATCCACTCCTACCTGAACCCATATTGCCATAGTTCCTTCTACCTTCTCCACTTTGATAAAAGCCACCACCTCCATCATTCATCCTTCTACTTGGCTGCTGTGTTTGAGTTTCTGATGGCTGCTGATGCCGTGTATGAGTTTTATTTACCTGTGCAGAGCTGAATTGCCCCAAAGTTACAGGAGAAGAAAATGCTATCACACATGGACGCCCATTGAAGAGTCGGCCATGCATTCCTGCTTTGCAGTTATAAGCAGCAGTGTGATCATAGAACTCAACCTGGCAATATCCTTTTGATTTACCACTTGCCTTTTCCTCGGAGAATTTTATATCTTTCACTTTCCCATACTCTGACAATGCACTTTCAAGATCTGCATCTGTTGTCCACCAGTGCAGCTCTCCCACAAACAGCTTTGTTCCTCTTACACCTGAATGCAAATATGAATTATTTTGGTGGCCTGTGCACTCAATTGAAGCTGGACCTATTCTTTTGGAAGTGGAGGCAGCAGGAGATGAAGCTCGACCTATTCTGTTGGAAGTGGAGACAGCAGGAGATGAGGTACTGCCCTTTCCAGAAGAAGCACCAAAATTGTCTCC
>ML780703.1:284409-295458 GCA_009831015.1 Picea engelmannii | reverse complement strand
CCCTAAACCTAGGGTTCAAGGGAATGAACCCAGGGAAATAACATTTCAAGGGCGATTTACCGAGCGCGTGTGTGCAGAATATCAGGTTTCAGTAATGCTAACAGAATGGCTGTAAAATTGCATAGAATATCTCCAATCTGAAAGATTTGTCACACAAAAAAATAAAAACAGAGATTGAGATTTGAATACCTGGAACGAAAACAAGAAGAAATATGTTTGGGAAAAATGGAAGCGTTAGTGCCCGGTAGTCCACAACAGCGATGAGTGCACAACGGTTATAATAAGAGGTTCGATTGTACGGAGTTATTGTTTTCGTGTCATTTCAACGCAAAAAGATTCAGATTCTTAACAGGTATGGAATTCTATTCCAAATCTTGGCGATTTAAGCAACTAATAATAATTAACACCGGTTGGGTTGTGGTACAATTCTCCCCACAATTTTTTATGGGTTTTGTGTAAGAAAAAACATGCCAAAAGTTGAACCCACCAATAATTATATATATATATGAATGATACAAGGGTTTTGTGTAAGAAAAACATACCAAACGTTGAACCCACCAAGAATTATGTATATATATATGAATGATAGAATAATAATTATATATAATATTCTATCATGTTTTAAGTATATATTTTATTCTTTAAAATAAAGGGATGGACAAGTAAGACTAGTAAAAAATGAGGAATCGGTGTTGTGAATGAAGTATGTAGCATATGGAGTTTGCATTTTTAGAGTTTATGCATGATGCACCCAATGATAGTATGATGCCTTTGTATATTATATTTATATGGTGGATCATTTATTTTGAGTTTCTCTTATCTTAACTTAAACGTATGAGTGATGTCTAGTAGGATTTTTATGAGTGATGTCTAGTAGGATTTTTGATTTTTTTTTTCTCACTTAGTCTTTAATATTTGGTCGTTGGTTTGGCTTTTTATAACTTTTTTGGTAAAGATAGTGTGTTGAAAATTGACTTGCTAATAAACAAGTTTTATATTTCAATAAACAAAACACATGATTACTACGTCAAGAAAAAGTTTATATCATAAACATGATATCGATAACAACTTAAGTAGATAAAAATAAGTTTAGATGAACATAAAGAAAAGGGTCCATGGAAACCTAGGACCACCACTTATGAACATAGTGGCATTGAAATCATCTAAAGCCATTGAAGAATCTTATTTAGCCACCCGTAGGTCCCCCTAGAAGCCTGATTAAAAAAATCTTAAATTTTTTAGGTGGGGGGGAGATCAATAGAAGGGACAATATCCTCTCTCTTTAGCTTCACCTCGATGCCCAAATCCTTTGGAACTGTCACTTTTAAGTTTGAAAATACCTACTAAGGACATAGATGGATCTAGTTGGATAACATTGGCCACCCACCTCTTCCATTGATTCAACGATTCCTTATATTCTTGGCAGTTTTTCTATGGTTTTTTGGGTCCCGAACTTCTGGGGTCGTTTTGAGGCCCTAAACGGTGTTTTTTTTACATTCGGGGAGGCCATGGTTGCTAATGACATACCATTTCCCCAACCAAAATTTGTAATCCATGGATAGCTCTTTCCAACGAGCTGAAATGGGCCACAAACAGAGATTGTGTGCAAAAATTGTATGATGGAGTAGGAGATCCTATCAAGAAGTTGTTCGAGGAAGCCCTCGCACGACAGGGGAACGAGATGATGGACAACTTTTCCCAAATCCTTCGATGATTGCCGACAACGGGTGAGGCACCTTCAACAAGTAGCCATTTCGGAGGTGCGATACCCTTCAAGGTACAAGTTAAATTTGATATCCCTTTATTTTAAGGCCAGATAGATCTAAATGCTTTGGAAAAATGGTTAAATATATTAGAGGGTTATTACTCTGTTCAAAAAATTTCCAACATCGAAAACATCACCTTCGCGCTCCTTAAAGCCCTTCCCTATGTCAAAGATTGGTGGGAAAGTTATTGGGAGAGACACAAAGAAGACGAGTCTATGGCATTCAGAAGAGGACCCACTTTGGGGCCTTTGTTGATGCCCTCAAGGAGGAATTCTACCCTATTGGAAACTATGTTGACCAGTATACAAGATGGACGACTCTGCGTCAAGAGAGAGACCAAATGGTATCGTAGTACACCAATATCTTCCATACCTTCCGCTGAAAGCTAGGTATCAGAGACTTTGAGCAACACCTAGTTTTGAAGTACCGTGGTGGCCTAAACAGGTACATCCAAACAAAGATGGATTTCTTGGACATCTCCTCACTAGGAGCCACTTATCGATATGCCATCAAAATTGAGCAGAAATTTAAGCAGTAGAATAAGCGGGAGTTCAAGTCTGCAAATCCACAACGAAAAAAGTATGGTAAAGGCGGCCCTAACTCATAGAACAAGGGATATAGAAAGGAAAGCCAACCTCGAGAAAACCAATCCAAACTACAAGAAAAGAAGGGTAACAGGAAGACGAAGAAGGACACTGGAAAGTGGTGTGATTTCCACAAAAGTGTCTAGCACAATACTGATGAATGTTGCTCGAAACAATCATTGTTGGAAGATCTTAAAGAAAAGGAGTCGAACCCTGACAGGAATTCTATTTTGGAATAGGCAAAGTGGATCATCGATGTAGAACCCAATGCTACCATCACAACCACAAAGATCCAACCACACGAGTCAAAGGAGCTTGAGGAGGGGGAACACCTCTTCCATTGATAGATGTGGGTGAAAGGGACCCTGCTACATTTCATTGTTGACATCGGGAACCAAAAGAACCTAATCTCAGCCAAGTTCATCAAGAGACTTAAGCTGACGACAATGCCACACCCTCAACTATACACCATCAGTTGGTTGAGCCAAGGATGAGACCTTTGTGTCATCCAACAGTGTCGCATGTCCTACGGCATAAAGCCCTTCAAAGATGGTGTACTATGTGATGTTGCCCCACTCAAAGTTTATGATATTCTTTTAGGACAACCTTATATGTGGAAGCATCATGTTGTTTATGAGTCTTGACACCATAGTTTCATTATTTCTTTGGGAGGTCGGTCCTATAGGGTACCAGAGGTAGTTCTGACTACTACAATTTCATTGATCTCGGCAAAACAATGTCGGAAGGTAATCTCTCAGACTACAAAGTTTGTCCTCTTCATGGTCTGGTCAGAATGTGAATGAAAGGTCACTACGACTGCCACAACCTCTACACGGGATCTCTCTACACAGCAAAACCAAGTGAACAAGGTTGTGGAAAAATAAAGAGATATCTTCACTTCACCTACAAGGGTGCCTCTACATTATTAGTTCAAACATTCCATTGACTTGATACCTAGTGCACTCTTACCCAATGGTCCAATATGCAGACACTCCCTTCTTGAGAATGAAGAAATAAATTGTTAGATTCACGAGCTCATCCTCAAGGGTCACATTCGACTGAGCTTCTTGCCTTGTGGGAGCCCAATTGTGTTTGTACAGAAGAAGGATGGGACATGGAGACTCTGTATTGATTATATATCCCTGAAAAAGATCATTGTCAAGAACTGATTCCCAATCCCCCAAATTGATGATCTTCTTGATCAGCTTAAGGGTGCCAAGTTGTTTTCTCAAATTGATATGGAGTCCAGCTAGCACCAGGTTCCGATAGAACAAACTGATGTATGGAAAACAACCTTCAAATCTAAAGAAATCCTTTTTGATTGGTTGGTCATGCCTTTTGGATTGACTAATGCTCCAACGACATTCATGAAGATGATGGATGATATTTTGTGACCATTCACAAAAAACATTGTGGTCGTATATTTGGATGACATCCTCACATTCAGTCGAACCTGAGCAAAACATATGCAGCACACTCATCAAGTCAACACTCTACGGAAACACAAGCTATACGCCAACCTGGAGAAATGCTCATTCGACATGCAGTGAATTCAATACTTGGGATACATCATGGATGAACATAGCGTGCATGTGGACCTGGCCAAGATCCAAGTCATCCGCAATTGGCATGTTATGGCACAAGTTGTAGGTTGGGAAAAGACCGACCCAACCACAGAACAAGTGCTACAACTATGGGAATCCTACATCCAATGTCACCTCGATGTAGGTCTCGCACTTCAAGGGTGACTAGGTCACTTTAGGGAGGCTATCCCGATGACCCTAGGGGGATTGAGACGGAGATGGAGGGAAGTGGAAAAGAAGCCCCTAGAGGTCAAGTCTATATGGAAAGAAAGGTAGGGAGAGATGCCTTGCAAGTTAATTAATGATTGCCCCACAAGTATAGTGCTTTTCTGGATGAGTGTACTTGCCCTAGACACAAGAAAAGACACTTTGCAACAATATATGTTAGTTGGATCAACAAATTAAGATTGTTTTCCCTAATTTGAAGAAATATATAACAATATATATCAGAAAATAAATGATACTAGACGCTGCTCAATAAGTGCTAGAAATCAAGTAGAAAATACGAGAGAAAGACTAGCTAAACTCAAGATGAAAAACCCAAATTCTAGCACAAAAGATAAGGATGTTGTAAACACTTGTCTGCAGTAAATTATATTAGCCTTATGGTTGTAACATTCAATGTATTACAGCAAGAATATCAGCCACTAGAATCCCCTCAAAAATTTTCAGAAAGTGCGCTAGGACAAGTAGAATAAGTGTCCAAAATTTGAGCCAAAACCAATGGTTGAATAAAGAGTTATTTGAGCAAGTAGGTTAGGGTTTCCTAAGCCCTAATGGCTGAAGATGCAAATTTGTAACAGCAGAAATAAGTATCCCTTAGATGAGTATGCCCTAGTGGTTGTGAGGGCCCAAGGCACAAGGAAGACAATCCACTTTTGCAAGAAGTAAAAATATTAAAATTCACGTTTCCCAATGCAATAATTTTATATCTCCAATACAACAAATCAATGAATAGTTCCTTTAATATTGGGTTAATGGAGTCACAAGGAGCTTAGAGAAGCTACCTCCTTGGGGGTGTAAGCCCTTTTACTTCCCAAGTCAAGTTTCTCTAAGCTAGGGTTTAAGCTAAGAGGGTCTATGCCCTTATACCTCTCTTAGCAAACCCTTGATCAATGAGATGAAGAAAATAACAATGGTAAAATATATGGTGGGGGCGTATGCCCTTATACTTACCACCTATCTCCTAGCATAAAACACTTGAACTTGAAATAATGATATCATAATAGTAGAAAAACATACCAAGATCAAGAGAAATACCAAGACAAATCACCACAAGAGCTAGAAATGCATCATCCAAAGCTAGCGTTAAGCCTTCTTCCACCAACCATTCAAAACCATAACCATTCACAAGTGCACAAAAGCTAAAGATCTAAAGAGGCCGAAAATTTCAGACCAAAACCTCTTGTGGGAGGAAAGTTATGATTCAAAATGAGATCTCATGATCTTTATTTATACAAAAATTAGCCAACATGGCTTGTCCACAAAATAAGGAGTAAAACACAAGATTAGGGGTCAACAACCCTAATATTTCCCCCTTAACACAATAATATTAAAAAATTCACTTAAAATTTCATCTTTTTCACAAATTAAAACCCTAATCTAGGATGACATCACCCCTTTAAGGGACATTTTTCCACTTTGAGGAGGACGTTGGTGTTGGAGAAGTATGGAAGGGCCTCCCAAGGCCATGTGTCAAGCATATAGATGATCTCTTCTTGGTGAAAAGCCTCTTCTCTTCAAAACGTCCAAGTGCAAGTGAGTGACACTTCACCACCAAGCCCAAACCCCCAATACCATGACGTCATGCTCAAAAGTGGGATGTTTTTCCCCTCCTGGGAAAATCATTTAGCAAGCAATGGGTGGGCTAGGTCATCCAAATCATCTCTCTCTCATCTGGCATGCGGGTCCCTTGTATCCAACCTGTGGGCTTGTAGCCCCATGGAAGCCCAAGATAGGATTGTTCTCCCAAAACTGTCCACCAACTAGGTCCTGCAAAAAAAAATGGACACGCCCTCCAAGGATCTCAAGTCATAACATCATGATAAATGGATCCAATCAATAAACAAACCATCTAAGCATGTGCATCAAAGATTACCATATCAAACAATTAACAACCCAAAGGACTATTCGACTTGTCAAGCTTAAGTATGGGAGGGTTAACGAGGTGTCATATTGGGTAGATCTTTCCCTAGGTCAAGGAGAGCCTCCATGATGTCCCTCTCTAAGCCATGTAAAGTGTATGAGGTGGATGGGGTCAAGACTGAACAGGCATAGGGCTCATGATGTACTATAGGTCATAGTGTCTCATTCATGGATTCCTTTGTAGAGAGTGTGTGGTACCTTCATCCACAATCCACTTTTTCCAAACCCATCCTTTGCCTTTTATCTTTCTTTCTTTATATTTTATTTCATGATAGCATAAGGAGAGATTGAAGGTCATTGCCCTGGCATGATGACTAGTTGGTGGCAATGTCACCCACAAACACATAATGGAAATGAGAAGGTTGGTTTGTGATGAGACCCCCTTTCTCTCAGCCATGCAACTAAGAGTCACTACCCTGGTTTGGTGACCAGATGATGACAATGTCATACCACTAGATATGCATGGATGTGATAGGTCGGCTCGTGATGAGACCTCCTATCCTTCAACCTACCTTTCAAGCATTTCTTTATTATATTGTGGATCCTCTTTTATTCAAAGATAATTGTTTCATTTCTTTCTTGGGTGATCCATGGGCGAAGAATCTGGAAGGTTTACATAAGGCTTTTATCTTTTACCCAACACCAACCCCTCTGGACCTTTAGCCCCTTATTCCCATAGAATGAGTATTCCCATAGAATGAGGGACAACCCCTTCTTGGGTCAATACACCCTAAAATCCCAAGAGATAAGGAAATGGAGGGGAATAATGATGAAAAGTGGTAAGTATGATCGGAAACGGTACGATGTCTCATTTAGGGATTTCCCAGTAGAAAACCCATTCCTAAAGAAGACCACTTACTAGGGCACAATGTCAACCACCAAGGTGAAGCAGGGAAAAAAGCATAATGTCTAAGCACATATCATGAAATCTAGAGAAATCTAAGATACACCATAATAAAATGGCTTAGATATTGAAATGATGCTCACCATAATACTGACTTGTACCTCATGGAGCAAGGCCTGCTACCTTCCGGAAGCCAACTGGTGTGGTGGATGCCATCTGTAAACCTGTGACCATCTGTGGTGGTGAGTGGGTTTTCCATCTTTGCAAAGGGTATTGTTGGTCATGTAGTCTCTCGACACTCCATATCTGCAACCTGAAGGCCTCAAGAAATCATCTCCTTAGTTATCCACAAAATGGGGATAACATCTCGCTCCTACTTGTGGACATGTGCTCGTCGTAGAGTGCATGTGAACCGCAACATCTCCTGGTAGACCTGTGCTTGCAAGTAAACATCAAATTGTAAAGTGTAGGATGACCTACTCATCCTTGTTCTCATATGATCCTATCAAAACCCACTATACTAGAAAATAAATTTTTGACATTTTTTCAAAATATAAATTCTAAACTAAGCATGAAATCAATATGCAAGTAGAGAAAAATGAAAATGAAATACATATAAACTAGTATGAGCAATCAAGATGCAAATGTAGGGAATCAAAATGACTTACCTACTTACCTGGGGGAATAGGCCCTGAAGAAGTCATGTGACCTGGATGTGAGGTTGGAGAAGAGACCCATCTATGGGCAATGGCATCTTTCTCCCATCTAATGTTGTCAGATAGTACTTTTCTTTGTCAGAATTCATTTTGATGATGTAAGGGCCAAGCCATGAGTTATTGTATTTCTATTCATATCTGGGCTTGCCCTTTATTTTGTCCCACATGAGCATAAGAGTTCCTTCATCGAAATTAGAGCAAGGTGTATTCTCATTGTATGGAAACTCTATGTGGACAATATCTTTAATGATTTCTTTACTTTTCTCATATTCCTTCTTCAAAATTTGGATAGACCCTGGCTCCTTCCCATGGTATTTTGCAAGTTTGTCTTTGTATTGATCTGTCCATGGAAGAAGCGTGTCTATGGAGTCCTCCTACATAAAAGGTAGCTCAGATGGATCATACTCAATGGTCCGTGGGAGTACATCATAATCACATTCACTGGCATAATCAAGACCATCAGGATCCATCACGTGTCTATCAAATTTCTATCGATTGTATAGTATCTAAAAAGTGTCATCCCCGATAGGAATGTGTGCATGGGTGAGATTCATGCTTAGGAAACCCTCGAGAGCAGTAGACCAGCTCCTAGATAAAAGAATCTGAAACGTCAATCACTACTATGTCCATGAGAATGTTGATATGTGGGAAGTCAATCAGGAAAACCTCAAGGTCTTCACATACTCCCAAGACCTTAACTCTTATTGAATCAATACCGCAAACATTTTCATAAGGTCGGGTTGTCTTCAAACCAAGTTGTTTCATTACCTTCAAAGATATGACATTTGTTGAGGCCCTTGAATCAAGCATGCAGTTGTTTAAGAGGATGCCATTTATGCCTAATGATAGATAGAAATGAGGGTTCTTGTCCCTTGGTCGATCAAGATACATATTGTTTAACATGATGGGAGAATCCTCCTTCTCGGCTGACACCTGTAATATTTTCAAAATTTCCCTTTTTATAGAAGGGATCTTACATATCTCTGTCATCAGGACCATCATATTCATCTTTCCAAACATATTTGTAACATCTATATTCAACTGAATATCATCTCCAGTAGTTGGCTTAGGAAGCAACTCACATACCGGTGGTGGTGGTGGAGCCACCTTTTCGACTGGTGGAATTGGAGTGTCGGGTTGTGACGGAGGGGATGAAGCATTTTTTCTTTTGTAGACTAGAATTTCCCTCCTCTTTAGTTCCTTCTTTTGATCATCTGTCAACTTGCATAAGGCCTGAATTCTCCCCTTCTATTTCTCTTATTCTTCTGGCTTTATCGACCAGATCTTGAGCAGTTTGTTCTTCATTGAGATTGTAAATCATGAAGTTTATATCGTTAGGACAATCTTCGTCTTTTCAGAGGCATTTATATTCCTTGTGGGGCTCTTGGCATGGGAGACACCAATATTCTAAATCAACTATCCCAACAGGTTTCAAAGTGTCTAGGGCCTTTGCCTCTTGTTGATGTCTTGGCTTCCAATCGATGGCATCTCTCTGTTGTCTAGAAAACTAAGGTCTAGGAGTAGATTGATTTCTTTCCATTGTAGTCATATGGTTCATAAGTTGATTTCTCACCTGATCAAACTAAGTATTCATCTGGTCTATCTTTTGAGTCAAGAGAGCAATTGGATTAGGAGCATTGTTGTTGGAAACCTTAGTCCTTGATTATGTCTTGTTGCAGGGATACTGAAAAGGTTCTATTTTTTAATCAAGGAGATTCTCTTCAATGCCGATACTGGACTCTTTAGCTTGTGCCAATGTTGTGGGATTTTTATCTTTAAGAATGTATCAGAACGCCCTTCAAAGGCATTCATGTAAAGGAGACAAACTGATGATGTTGTAGGACGATAATATATTGGAATTTGATTGTGCAACCTGTCAAATATTGAAATGAATTCCCTTACCGTTTCATTCTCCTTTTTCTTTATTTGATTGAATTGAGTTGTAAGTGTCCCACCATCTGCTTTCCTTGACCATCTGCTTTTAAATAAGGTGTTAAAGGCATCATAGGTCATGATTTGATTATCAGGGAGTCCCTTGAACCAATCAAGAGCCTCCTTATTCAATGATGAGGAAAATAGTCTCATGGCCACATCTTCATGATCAATACCTGCATTGTCCATATCTCGACCCATGACATAAATTTGATCTTCGACAGTTATCACATTGTTTCCTGGGAAACTTGACAACTACTTGTGGACATCTGTTGGCATCTTATTAGGGTGACCTTGGATATTGGCCATGTTGACGGGTTTGTAGAGGTATTTTTCCTAAGGGCGAGCCATTGGAGCAAGGGGAATGGATTTATGGAAAAGAGTTTTGGCAATGGGAGACTTGAGAGGAGGCCTTATTTGGTCAACCTTAGAAGGATTGAATTTCCCAGGGGGAAAAGGTTTGGGGAAGGAATCTTCTGGGAAGGTGGAGTCACCAGATGAGCTTCAAGATGATCTCATCAAAGAGGGTGGAAAGGGAACGTCCCTTGGGTGGAGTCGCCAAGTAAGCTAAGGGAAAGGATTTGGTATAACTTACCAAAGTGTTGTCAGGGTTCAGAAGAGGATTCAAAATCCTCCCCGACATTGATGCCAAAATGTTATGGCACAAGTTGTAGGTTGGGAAAATCCTGACCCAACCATGGAAAAAGTGCTACAACTATGGGAATCCTACACCCAATGTCACCTCGATGTAGGTTGCACACTTCAAGGGTGACTAGGTCACTCTAGGGAGGCGATCCTGGTGACCCTAGGGGGATTGAGATAGAGATGGAGGGAAGTGGAAAAGAATCCCCTAGAGGTCAAGTCTATATGGAAAGAAAGGTGGGGAGAGATGCCTTTCAAGTTAAGTAACGACTGCCCCATAAGTATAGTGTTTTTTCGGATGAGTGTACCTTTCCGAGAAACAAGAAAAGACACTTTGCAATAGTATATGTTAGTTGGTTCAACAAGTTAAGCTTGTTGTCCCTAATTTGCAGCAGTAGATAACAATATATTTCAGAAAATAAATGATACTAGAAGCTGCTCAATAAGTGCTAGAAATCAAGTAGAAAATATGAGAGAAAGACTAGCTAAACTCAAGATGAAAAGCCCAAATTCTATCACAAAAGACAAGGTTGTTGTAAACACTTGTCTGCAATAAATTATATTAACCTTATGGCTGTAACATTCAATCTATTACAGAAAGAAAATCAGCCACTAGAATCCCCTCAAAATTTGCCAAAAAGTGCGCTAGGAAAAGTAGAGTAGGTGTGCAAAATTTGAGCCAAAACCAATGATTGAATAAAGAGTTATTTGAGCAAGTAGGTTAGGGTTTCTGCAGCCCTAATGGCTGAAGATGAAAATTTGTAACAACAGCAATAAGTAGCCCTTAGATGAGGACGCCCTAGTGGTTGTGAGGTTCCCAAGGCACAAGGAAGACAA
>ML780703.1:211289-247648 GCA_009831015.1 Picea engelmannii | reverse complement strand
TTCCATTAGTTGTAATTATACCTCCTAGTCTCCTATATATACCAAGGAGACATTTTCATTTGGAATCATCTTGGAATTGTACATTTATGTGGGAATAAGGAGGTTTCCCCCTCGAAGAGGCTTATTATCTAAATTTCTCTCTTGTTCAAGACGTTGAGTACTTATTCTGAGGTTTTTCTATGCTATATTGATATTTAGTTCTTAACAACACCTTTGGCCATCCATTTCAAATTAACTAAGGAAATGTGTCCCGAGACATAGGAGGAGATATAATACATGTCCAAGGTCCCTTATTCATAAGTAGTTGGCAGCTTGATGTATGTGATGGTTTACACAAGACCAGATACTGCACATGCAGTGGGAGTTGTGAGAAGGTATATGAATACTCCAGGTAAAGAACATTGTGAGACAGTAAAGTGGATACTCAGGTATTTGAGAGGTATTGTTACTCATGCATTATGTTTTGGAGGTTCATACACTATTCTACAAGGATATCTTGATTCAGATATGGAAGATGATAAAGATAGCATGAGGAGAACCACAGGGTATGTTTTTACTGTAGGTGGAAGAAAATTAAGTTGGATTTCGAAACTGCAAAAGGTTGTTGCACTTTCAACAATGAAATCGTATTATGTTACTGCTACAGAGGCTAATAAAGAGATGATTTGGTTACAAAGGTTTATGGAGGAATTGGGAAAGAAGAAGGAGAATAGCAGGTTGTATTGTGACAACGAGAGTTCCATTCATATTGCAAAGAACTCAACCTTCCATTCGAAGACTAAGAATATACATCTCAGGTACCATTTCATACGATCCATCTTGGAATATGGACATTTGAAGTTGGAAAAGATACATACTAGCCAGAATCCTGCAGACATGTTAACAAAGGGAGTAACCAGAGAGAAACTAAGTTCCTGCTTAGTTTCAGTTGGCCTTCAAGCATGAAGCTAAAGATGATAAATTTTCTAGGTCCAAGAAGGATCATAGTCCAACAGATACAACAACAATGGAGTTGTTGTGATCAGTCTCCAAGTGGGAGATTATTGGTTGTGGAGCTTGATTATCTTCCTGATTCAGAGGTTTTTGTTTTTAGTCGTGTTTATACCCCATGAAGACTGTACACCCCATAAGAGTGTACACCCCTCCACGTGGGGGGTTTGCAGGAGGAGCTTGCCCCCCTTGCGGGGTCTGAGGGGCTCATCCCCCTGGATGGGGGGTCCGGGGGCCAGCGGGGGTTCAGGGGCGAAGCCCTCGAAGGAAAAATTTCCTTGTAAATGTATATTGTAATTTCATAGTCAATCTTGACCGTTCATAATTAATTCACATATATGACAATATAGATTATGTTATGTTTTTTTTCCCTAGAAGGCAACCCTCTTTTATAAGGGAATTCTATTGCGATTGTGTATTATTTCGAATATTGTATTTTGAGAGAGGATACTGTGAGAGAAAGAAGAGGAAGTTACAACGGGTGTGATGTAGGTTGTATCCCTTCATTTACTAGATAATAATAAAGGAAGGACTTGGAAATTTATCTGGTGGACGTATCCCACACTGGGTGAACCACATATATCTGTGTCTCTATTGTATTGTGTATCTTCTGTGTTTTATTTCCACATTTGTTTTTATTTTATTGCTCCACAATCATGTTTTTCTAACACCATCTTCCTTCTTTGTTTTTCGATTTGGACTGGTTGTCCTTTGGTTTCCCATCCTTACTCTTCCCTTTTTTCTACAGGTTGGGGCCGTCTTTTCCTACTTCTTCCGTGAAGGGTTGGCAGACCCAAGTTGTCGTGTCTTATGTTTAATCTTATGCTCGATTTTGATCGCATATCGATAGGTCATGTCTAAGGATGAAATGTCCAAAAATTCCATTTTTTGTATTGATGTATCTATACAGAGCATCGTGGTACTTGAGAAATAGATGTCTCTCAGAGTTTTTGATACCCAACTTAGTGCACAAGGTATGGAAGACATTGGTGAAATTTGGCACTGTTTGGTCCCTTTCCTACCAAAGTGTGGTCCATCTTGTATACAAGTCATCATAACTTCGAACATGGTAGTATTGTTTCTTAATAACATCCCTGAAGGAAACCCAAGTGGGTGCAACTACAAATAATGTAGATCACTTTGCTTCCTTTTGCTCATAGAAAGTCTCCCACCAATATTTGACATTGGGGATGGACTTGAGGAGGGAAAATGTACTCTTTTCTCTATCGGAAAAATTATGGAAAACAAAATACCCTTCTAGAAGGTTTAACTAATTATCTACGACATCCACATCTATTTGACCTTCAAATATAAGAATATCAAAATTAATCTATACCTTGAAGGAGGTGGTGCCTCTGCTTGAGGTAGATGCATCGCTTGTCGACAACCATCGAAGGATTTTTGCAAAGTTTTACATCATCTCATTCCTCTATCGCTCGAGGGCTTCCTTGAGAAACATTTTGAAAGGATCTTTTGTCCCATTGTCTTTATTTTCTCCTGCCATGGAAGGTTGCTTGGGCGTGTGCAAGCAATTTTCCTCAAGAGAAACAAGCTCAAGACCCAACTCTCTATACCCTGACCTCGTTGAGGACACGCACTAAAAACGACAAGGAGTAGACCGCTCTGATACCACTGATCCATATTTATAAGCGGAATAAAATGAAAACACATATTTATAATATTAACACAGAGACACAGTGAATAATAACATAGATACAATAAAACTTGATTTCTATTAAATAAGAAATATGTTGAAACTGTAAAATGCAGACTGAAACAGGCTTGCTAGAATGGTGGCAACTTATCTATGAGAAGAGATGTGACGACTACACTCATTCATAAGAAGATGAGTACAATGAGGCTCCAAAGGTCTTTTTACTTCAAACATGAATTCCAAAACCATAGACATCCAAAAACCTAACCCTAGGAGATGAAGCGCCAAAAGTCATGCGGGCCCCATTGGGGTAAGTTGGTACATCAAATTACCAGGGTCGTAACTTTTGCATAATATTTTCGTTTTAGGTGAACAATAGCACATTGGAAATTTCTATCCAAGGAATACACATTATTCCATCACACTCTATCTTTGAATCCAATGTGACTGTGGTGGGCCCAAAAAACGTTGTGAAGGGCCTCAAAATGACCCCAAAAGTTTAGGACCCGAAAAGCTAGAAAAAAATTGTCGAGATGAAAACTGAAACTGCTAAGATGACATCTATATGTGAGCTAGTTGGAATAGGTGGGCAGCCACTAATATCCACCTGGATCAATTCATGTTTCAACTATAGAATTCCTGAGGTCCTAGCAAGTAGAATTCATGTCCAACTTGTGTTGGAATCCCTAAAGGGGAGTGGAAAGGCATGAGGGACTATGAAAAGTGAAGGGGGATTCCATCCCTTGGGTTGTGGAGGTTGAGGGGAAGAGAGTTGGTGGATTGAATTAGCTATGATTATGGACCACCGTCTCTTGTGGATTCATATCCCCAACTCGGGGGTGTCTTGCTATTAAGAACTGGAACACAAAGGATATAGTTGGGAGGAACATCTTTCCTCTACAACAGATTGCACATTTTATAAGATAAGTGTTCTATTTGTCGTGTTTACTCTTGTACAATGTTGATATAGCTGATGTGAAATTTACTCTGATATATATTTGATTAATGTTACTTGCTATGAGTATATTGATGCACATGAACCTCTATTTGTATGACTAAATGTTGTTGTGCACATTTAAAATTATTGTATTTACGTTTTTATTCAGTATAGATACTTACATGAGTTAGAATGTCATGTCATTTGTTATTTCTGCATTAAATTTAATATCATAAAATTTTATTGGGACATTTTAGTAGTGACGTGACCCAACTGAGGGTTGGGTACGTTACATAGTAGTATCAAAGCTTCTAGTTCAACACTAGACCCATACAGTCCAACCACCAGTGCGAATTTGGGTAAATTCACTATTGCATACTTTGGTCTATGCGAATTTGGGAGAAAATTGAGAAATAATCATAGTAGAATCCCCAAATTTGTGATCAATATTCGAGTTGAAATGAATGAGAACTATTTAAAAGGATTAATGAAGTCGATCTACAAAGTTGCATAGCTAAATTTGATTTGGAAGGTTGAATTTTGTGTTTTAATGTCCGCTATAATGTTTTACAGAATTCAATGAATCGACGATTGCGATCGCATTCAATCTTGAGATCAATGGACGAGATTCATTTTGATAAATTTAAAAATTCATAAGGTTTCGGTCATTTGAAAGGTTGATTAGATCAACGATTGATATTCATTTCGGTGGTTGGGAAGTTGAAGCAGATCGATGGTCTAGATCAGTTTCATTCGTTTGGAAGGTTGGACTAGAATTGATGGCTGATATCATCTTGAGTAAGAGATCGAAAACCCAAATTCACTTGGAATTTGATCAAAAAATTCTAAGTGTTTAAGTTCTCCAACAAAATTCATCAATGGTCGATGGTAGAATCGACGAGTTTGGCAAAGAGTTAGGTTCTACCAAAAGAAGTCTCTGATCACTGACGACCAATGGTCGGGGATCGAAATATTTTGGAAAAATTTTCACGTGTCCAAAAGAATTATCCGACGGTTGATGGCCAATGGTCGGGCATCGGTAGAGTTGGATGGATTTTGACAGATTAATGGATGAGATCATTTTAAGTGGGAGATCGAAAATCCACATTCATCGAGGAATTTGACCAAAATTTCTAAGGATGTAAGATCAACAACAAAATTTGTCGATGATCGACAATCAAGGATCAATTTTTTTTGGCAAAGGTTCCATGTGTCCAAAGGAGATCAACGATCACCAAACATTGATGATCGAGAATCAATATACTTGGGAAAGAGTTTTCATTTGACCAAGAGAGGGCATCAATATACTTAGAGAGGTGTTTTAAATGTGTGCAAGAGAGATGGTCAATCATCGATAAAGGAAAAGAGGATGATGTCATTTCATGTCAGGTCAACATCCACATGTCATGCAATGTCAACAAAGTTGATGCATTAGGATGAAGTTTCATGCCATGTCATCATCCACGTGTCAAGCCACGTCAACAAAGGAATGGTTGATCGTCGATGGTCGAGGTTCGATAAGATTTGTGAGAAATTGGTTTTCAAGGAAATTCACTGATGGTCATTCACTAATGATTGAGGATTGATCATATTTGTGCAAAACATTTGGTTTGCGAAGAGAAGCGGTTGATGGCCGATGGACGATGATCGGGCATAGGGGAGATCGATGGGAAAGTTTGGTTTACAAAAATAAATCGTCAATAGTCGATCACTGATGGAGAGCGGATCAACAGTCCAGATTTCTTCCGATTTGAGATCAATGGCTTAGATCAAAGGACTACTAAAACACTAAAAATAGTCAAATTTCTATGAATTTTTTGGGTTTTTGAAGGTCATTAACTTGCAAGGCGATTTTGAGGCCCTGAACAACATTTTTAGGCAATCAAACCCCAAAATAACAGAGTGTACCAAGGTACATAATGTATTTGTAGCTTAAATTAAAGAACTCAAAGATATCTATCCAATGAACTATTTCAGGCGCAAAATAGAGCTTGTATGAGAAAGTTAGAGTTGAAACAATTAAGGTAAAATTTCAGCACCAATTTACTTCCATAGGGCATAACTCCTTGCTCAAAATTCAGTTTGGGGAACATGAGAAATCTATGGAAATATTTTGAACCATAGAACAAAAACATGGAACCAAATTTAGGTTATGGGAACCTAAAAATGTGCAGGAAGAAAAATAAGGCACCTGTAGCATACATGGTTAAATTGAGAAAAACAATCAAAACTTCTTCAGACCATAACTTCCAACTCAGAGCTCAGATTTGAGAAAACAAATAGTCATTGGAAAGGTATTGAGGAGGAGAAGACATATGTCCACCCATAATTTTGAATTGGGAACCAAAATTTCTCAAAAAGTAATAAAAAACATTTTTGAAGTAGTAAAAGAGTGGAAATTGCAACTTATAAATTTTGTAAATGTTCGCTTAGAACTCATAATGAAGCATGGGTACATCCATTGGAGAGATGTTTCGAAGGATAATATATAGGGCATAATATTTTTATTTGGTGTATTGTGTTATTAATAAATTTAAATGAAGAATAACCTGTAATATAATTAATAAATATTTTGCAATATGCTTAATTATAATAACAATTCTTGCATGCACATTCTTGCAGAATTAGAGATAACAAAAAAATAGACTTTAGTTCCTACATGATAACTAGAGATATGGAGGATGCTCAAGGGTTTTAAATCTATGCAAAATAGATAAGAGGTATTCATGTCAACATGGGTAATGCTGAGAAAAAGTCTAATGGAAGAAGAGATAGCTAGAAGCCTTAACTATGAGAAGCATGCAAAGATAAGTACAGAGCTATAGGGACGATAATGAAAAGATAAGGAGGAGATACTACAAAGCCTAAATATGCTACAAAATCAAGCCAACAAATATTTGAGCACAAAGCAGGAAGCTAGTGCCAGGAAAGTAGAAACATCTCGACCTCATGATAAAAGAGATTATCATGAACGATCTAGATGCTCAAGGAGTGTCAACAATAATCATCATCATCATCATCATTCCCTGGGGCACTCGACGAGAAGAGAATATGCACATTCATGGTCATCAATCAGCCCAATTATGTCTTTGATCAGATATCAGAGAGGAGACATTGGTCAGATAACTTGCAAGGGGAGTTGAGGAAAATTAAGCCACCATCATTTGATGGAGAGAACAAGAGAGGAGAAGATTAAGAAGCATGGTTGTTGGGAATGAGGAAGTATTTCTAGTTTCATGATTACTCATCAAATTTAGAAACCCAAATTGCAGCCTACAAACTTTAAGGAAAGGCATATATGTGGTGGGATCGACTGAAGCAAGTTAAGCACATTTATGAAAAAATAATTTCTTGGAAGCAGTTCAAGAAATATTTTCAGCAATAGTACTTGTTAAAGAAATATTATGACAATAATATGCAAGAGTTCTTTGAAATCAAACTTGGGAACATGACCATGGATGAATATGAGAGAAAGTTCTTGGAACGTCTCAAGTATGTGAGCTTCATCAAATATGAGAAGGTCAAAATTCAGAGGTTCCTGAGTGGACTGCCATCCTTCTACAAGGGTAAAATTTAGTTTGATGAGCCCGAGAATTTAGAAGAAGCCATAAGAAAGGAAAAGTATTTGTATGATCAGAACACAGGAAGGAAAACTTTCCAAAGGGTCTAGGATGACAAGAATAAAGGAAAGATGTACCAAAGGAAGAAAGGATTCAAGCCACCTTTCATAAGGAATAGATCTCAAGAAAATAAGCAAGGGCATCCATCTCAAGGCGATCAAAAAGTGACAGAGCCCTTGGGAAAGAGGCCAAGAAAACAACCCATAAAGTGTTGGGGATGTGAAGTAGATCACATGTATAAATATTTCCCTCATAGAGGAGATAATATCAAGACTATGCACAACATAAATCAAGAAGATATAATAGAGGATGTGGGAAAAATCATGCCAAGGATCTATGTAGCCTTGGACAATAGACAAACAAGCTATCAATCCCACATGATTTAAGTGGAAGGTAAGATTGATAATCATCCCATAGCTATTTTAATTGATTATGGAGCTAGTCATAGCTATATATATCCAAGGCTAGTTGAAATATTTAATTGAAGAATGGTAAGCATGAAAAGTCTTGGTTAGTTCATCTAGCTATTGGAACCAAGAAAAGAATTAATGAGCTTTTTAAAGAATGTCATATAAACATGAATGCAATTAACACTAAGGTAGATTTGAACATCATACCACTTGGGTATTATGACTACTTGATTGGTATGGATTGGATATAAAATAATTGCATTGTTTCAAATTGTTATAACAAGGTCTTCACATGTCTTGATGAAGAAGGGAATTCAAGGACAATGTAAGGTATTCCAAGGCCTATATCTGTCTGATATATTTCAACATTGCAGCTGAAAAGAAAGTCTTAGAAAAGGGTGTCAGATATATGCAACCCATATGTAAGAGCCAATGAAGGACAATGAGCCAAGTCTTGAATATTATCCACTCTTGAAAGAGTTTGAATACATTTTTGAGGAGTTGCTAGGATTTCCACCAAAAGGGGATATAGATTTCTCCATTGACTTAATGCTTGGAGCTGCCCCAATATCCAAGACTCCCTACAAAATGAGCACACCAAAGCTAAAAGAGTTGCAAATGAATTTAGAAGAGTTTTTCAAGAAAGAGGACATATGCCCACATGTTTCTCCTTGGGGTTCCCCAGTTCTTTTTGTCAATAAAAAATATGGAATGCTGAGGTTATGTATCGACTTCATACATTTGAACAAGGTTACAGTCAAGAACAAATATCCTTTGCCAAGGATTGATGATATTTTTGATCAACTGGAAGAAGAAAATATATTCTCCAAGATTGACTTTAGGTTAAGATATCATCAAGTGAGAATTAGAGAAGAGGATACTAGCAAAAAAACCTTTCAGACAAGGTATGGATACTATGAATTTGTGGTGGTGCCTTTTGGGTTGACAAATGCACCACTACATTTATGTGTCTAATGAATGGGTTGTTCAAAGATTTCCTGGACAATTTTTTCATTGTGTTCTCGGATGATATTCTTATCTATTCTAAGACAAAGGAGGATCATGAAAAACATTTGAGACTGGTGCTACAAGTGTTGAGAGAGCACCAATTGTGTGCCAAGTTGAGTAAATGCACTTTCTATCAAATGCAAATCTATTTGGGTCACAATATTTTAGAAAAATGTATATCAGTGGATCTGCAAAAGATTGAAGAAATTAATAGTTGTCTAGCGCCAACAAACATTTCATAGGTTAGATCATTTATGGTTCTAGATGGTTACTACTAGAGATTCATTGCAAGATTATCCAAAATTGCACACCTAATAACATCTTTGCAAAAGAAAGGAGTAAAATTTGAATGGAGTGCTAAGAATGAAGATAATTTCAAGTGCTTAAAGGATTTTCTAACCAATGCACCTATTTTAAAAGATGCAAATCCAGATGAGGATTTTATTGTGTGCACAAATGCATGCAAGGAAGGGCTCGATGAAGTTCTTATGCAAAATGGAAATGTAATTTGTTATCAGTCCATAAAATTGAAGGAACATGAAATAAATTATGCCACACATGACTTGGAGTTGACAACCATAGTACATGCCTTAAGGATGTGGAGGAATTATCTCATGGGAATAAAATTTGAATTAAGAACAAACCATAGTGTTCTAAAATACTTGTTTGAACAACCAACACTAAATGCTAGAAAAACTAGATGGCTGCAATTTCTTAGTGAATATAACTTTGATATCAAGCACATAAAAAGAAAAGAGAATAAGGTGGTTGATGCAGTCAACAGAAGAGTGCATAAAATGCATGCTACAACCATTAGTATGTATAGGACATATTTAAAAGACGAAATTCTAGAGGCTATAACAACAAATCAACATTATATGCAAATTAAATAAAACTTACAACATAATGATATACAACATAAATATAAGGATTACAAGCTGAAAGAGGATGGAAACCTCTTACTTTGGAACATATTTTATGTTTCCAATTCTCAATAATTAAGAAATTTAGTTCTAAAGGAGGCGCATAATGTGCCATGCACTGAAAATCTAGGATGTCGGAAAACTTTTACAGCTGTAAGAGGCCAATATTTTTGGCCTAGTATGAAGAAATATGTCTGATTATTTAGCTAGATGCATGGAATGTCAAAAGGTAAAGGTTGAGCACAAATGTCCAACTGGATTGCTACAACCATTTCCCATTCCTGAATGGAAATGGGAAGTTGTTACTATCGATATCATTACCAAATTTCCCAGGACAACAAGGAAACATGATTCCATCATGGTAGTGGTGGACAATATTACAAAGGATTCACATTTCATTCTGGTGAAAGTAACTCATACAGAAGACAATATTGTAGAAATTACATGAGAGAAATTGCTAGGCTACATGGTGTGCCTAAGGCAATAGTGTTGGATCGAGATCCCAAGTTCACTTCCAATTTTTGGAAGGGTTTGTTTAAAGGATTTGGGACAAATTTGAATTTCAATACAACATATCACCCAAATTTAGATGGGAAGACAAAGAGAATTAATTGGATAATTGAGGATATGTTGAGAATGTATGTAATGGATAATCCTTCTAGGTGGGAGGACTATATCCATTTAGTTGATTTTTCCTACAATAATGGGGATCAAGAATCATTGAAGATGAGCCTATTTGAAGCATTATATGGAAGAAAATGCAACGCACCAGTAAGTTGGGATAACCCAATAGACAAAGGCGTGATTGGGAAAGAATTGCTAAAGGGAATGGAAGAACAGATGGTAAATATTAGGTAGAACTTGAAAGTTGCACGGGATAGGATAAAGAGTTATTTCGATAAAATAAGAACACATAGAGAATTCAAAGTGGGAGAGCATGTATTTTTAAAAGTTAAAGCCAAGAGAAGCTCGATAAAATTGGGAAGTTTCCCAAAGTTGGCAGCGAGATATTGTGGGCCTTTTCAGGTCTCAGAAAAGATAGGACTAGTTTCATACATGGTAGCATTACCTGCATCCATGAGAATTCATAAGGTGTTCCATGTGTCTTTATTAAAAAAGTATGTACCTAATCATAATCATGTGATATAGGTGGAACAGGAAGGGGATTTATGGGTGGAACCATTGTGCATCCTAGACCGTAAATTCAAAGTGCTTAGGAACAAATATATTGGCTTTGTAAAGGCTCAATGGACCTATTATAGTCTTGAAGATGCTACATGGGAGCACGAGGAAGCCATGCAGGAAGCATACGCGCAAATTTTTGAAATTTTTGAAGAAAATTGAATGTACATTTGTACATTACCTAATGAAGACTCCATTTGGGTAGTTAAAGTTTCTAGAGCCACAATTATGAGATTTCTTGTCCAACTGATGTATGGGTTGAGGGGAAAAGGGAGTTGTTGGTTGGAATTGTTGCGTGAGTTATTAAGTTGTGGAATTATCAAGTATTTTGATGTAATGTTTTTATATATGTCAATGTGTAAATTGTATGGTTATGTGCATTGAGGATAGTGCATTTTGTAGAGGGAGGGGAATGTAACATCCCCTTTTTCAAACCCTAAACTAGTGATGTATATTTTAGATGTAGTATATGGCCGAGAGCCATAGCCATAGTGATGTAATATGTAAATGATGTAAAATAAATATAATGAGTAAAATGTATCGTCAACTACAAATGGACACGGACAAATATTTGGGGGATAAGTATCCACAAGAGAGGGAAGGGGTCCAAGGGGGAGAGTTTACCCATGCCTATTAAACCAAAACCCATTTCTTATTTCTTTCTAAATTATTCTTACCATGAACCTTCAATT
Source organism: Picea engelmannii (assembly GCA_009831015.1). Lineage (NCBI taxonomy): Eukaryota > Viridiplantae > Streptophyta > Pinopsida > Pinales > Pinaceae > Picea > Picea engelmannii. The sequence goes on along the minus strand of ML780703.1, from coordinate 236,232 downwards.
AGTTGTTGAGTGTTATAGATCCCAACCAATCGAATTCATGTAAGAAGGTGGGTGTGAGAGTCACATCCCATGTAGTTATTGAGTTCATGGGTTTGAGTATAATTAGCTTGGGGAAGAGTGCAAGTCAAGCAAGTAAGAGAAAGGAAGGAAATTCATATGGGTAAAAGACTAGATTTGACACATTCACGTTTTTGCATGGAGAGTAGTATTTACATGGAGATTTATGGTCAACAATGGAGTTCTGATTGTTGAAGCTTAAAGGTAGCTATTGTGGGAAGGTTTGGCAGTTGTTCGGAGATGAAAATTCATGGAGAAAGAGGATGTGTCCCTGGAAGTAACGTGATGTAAAAATTAGTCGAGGAAGCATGTGTTTTGTTGTTGGGAAAATTTGTGTTGTAGTTGTAGAATTCTTGAGGTCCCAACAAGTAGAAATCCTTTCCAACTTGTGTTGGAAGACCTGGAGGGGAGTGGAAATTCTTGAGTGACTATGACAATGAAGGGGGATTCCATCCTTGGGTTGTGCAGATTGAGGAGAAGAGATTTGGTGGACTAGAATTAGCTGTGAGTTTGACTGTTGAGAGGGGAACATTAGCTAGCCTTAGGGACCACCATCTCTTGTGGATTCATAGCCCTAGCTCGGGGGTGTATTGTTGTTGAGAACTGGAACAACAAGGCTACGATTGGGAGGAACGTTTGTCCTCTGCAACATGTTTCATATTTTATAAGATAAGTGTTCTATTTGTTGTGTTTATTCATGTATAATGTTGATACAACTGCCGTGCAATTTACTCTATGATATATTTGGTTAATGTTACTTTCTATGTGTATATTGATGCACACGAACCTCTATTTGTATGGTTGAATGTTGTTTTATGGGTTTAACTATTGTTGTGCACATTTAAAATTATTGTATTTATGTTTTTATTCAATATATATAGATGCATGAGTTAAAATGTCATGTTGTGTGTTATTGTTGCATTAGATTTAATATCAAAAAAAATTATTGGGACATTTTAGTAGTGATGTGACCCAACTGGTGGATGGGTATGTTACATAAAGTGATGGAAGAGGTTACTCAGGTGATAGTGGTGACTCTTCTGAGTTCCACTTGGATTTAAATTGGTGAAGACTTCACACCTAGGGTGATAGTTTGAGTGGTAAAAATTCCTATAGAGGAAAATGGAAGAATTTATGCACAATCAAAGAGACCATATAATACTTCTAGGCAATCCTCAAATATATTATCAAATATTTTGGTTTTATTTTCATGAGGGAATTTATAACTAGTGCATGTTTTATTAACATTCCACCCATCATCAAAGAAGAAAAAGCATACAATAACAAGCATTGTGGTAAAGGGAAAGGGAAACGTTAGAGATAATGAATTGAGGGAAATGAAATAACCAATTTTTTAGCACTTCTATCAAACAAAATACACTCCATTATGGTATTCTATGATTTGAAGAGAGTGTCAATGTCCATACCTTTGCCAAAAATGGACACTCAATAAAGGATGCAAAATACATGCTTCTTGCGTAAAAATGGAGCATCTACCAAGGTCATGCTTTCCTTTTCTCTAAAGGACATCCTAAGATGATGAACTATATGATGTTGCAATCCAAAAGAAAAACTCCATGCTTGGAGTATAGCTTCACCTTATGTATTAATGAGGGGGTAGATTTTATGAGGTCTAGTATCAAATTTGATAGAGGAAGTCTATAATGTTGTCATATTATGGGGACAATTAATAAATATTCATGTTGTTTTGGTTAAAGACTAATTTATAGACCGATGTTTCAAGGGAACACTTCACCCATCCTTAGCGAAAACAATCAATATATGTCATGTAATGTTGCAGGAGGGTTCTTGCATAAAGTGGGAGGAATATGGTTAAATTAGAATTGATAGAAAGAATAAGTTTATGAATGATAATGACAATGAAAGAAAAATAATGAAGAAAATAATATGGAGTTAATTATAGGTTCTACAACCTTAAGAACTTATTTCCTTGTGTGTAACCACCTTATGGAATGACTAGGTAAATATTGTACTCATAGAGACAAAACAAAATTCTAAGATTCGTCATCTAGATGCTATGGTTATCTAAAATAAGAAAATTTTCAATGACCAAAATCCCCCCCATGAGATAAAGCATCGGGCATGAGAAAGGATCACAAAGTTTAAGAGGAAGAAATAAAGTGGCTCAAATTCCTTAAAGTTGTTGGACTAATATGCATCTCAAGAATCCTATGATAGCTTAATATACATTGAAGAAAGTCCTTTTGGGATTCATCATTCTTATGGGAATATTCGAGTGAAATATATGCTATCTATTTCGACATTAAATTGACAACCCGGGGCTCGTAGGCTTCGAGGTGCTAGGACTGTATGTGCAGATCTAGAGCTCTAATCTAGCCTAGTCTAGCATAATCTAATCTAATGCCGAAAAACTCAAATAATAAAGAGATCAAATTAACTAGGACAACTCGACTGATAATTCAAATGGAATCAATTCAATATTAATTTCTACAGATATGTGCAAAGTATAAACAAGACAGTCTACTGAAATCTTTGCCATTAAGGAATTATTAGATACATGTGCTTGTGATTTAATTTAATTTATGAACAATTCTTAAAACCAGAAATTACATTACTGTACTTGAATAGGAAATGATTCAATCAAATTATGCTATTGTTCTTAATAAAAAATACTTATGCTACTGTACTTTAAACTAGAAATACTCCAGTCAAAAATATAATGATTATACAATCCTGCAGGGGTTAGTTTAATCTACTTAACTGGTTATAAACAACTTCTTAATAACCACACTCAGTGCCTAATGATCCACTTACAAATAGGATTATATTTACAACATAGTGTGAGAGTAAATACATTGAGATTACAATTTTAAAAGAGTGATTAACACAACTAAAATACACAAAGGAGTTATAAAAGACTTTTATATACTTTATCTAGATGACCAATCTGCAAAGTAAAATACAACTTATGTGGATGAGAAGAGAAAGATATGTGTATATATGAACAATGAGATGATCAAGAGAGTATATATGTCAATGAAACACAATCTAAGTAGATAACCTGCATAAAGAGTTATACATCAAGAAATATACAGTTAGATGTCTAGATCTGGAAAATTACAAATGATCTGCAAGTTAGATAAGAAAACGCAATTAAACAAGCAATTTACACAAGAGAGTTAGATATAAAAATATGAATATACACCAAGTAAACAAAACACATAGACAATCACAATCTCAATGCATCACTTGTATTAACACCAGAATTGAGTTACAAAGCGAATTCAATATAATAGCTATAATAAAATCATTGTCTTTCTGTTCTGAGAAACCTTTATAGAGTTTCTAGTATGACTAAGAGGTCAACCACTAAAAGGGTCGACACTCTCCTACAACAAGAAATCATTAAAACAATAACAGACAACATCTTCTAACAACTTCATGTGCTCAAAATAGAGGCCGAACACAACTATTCAAATCAAGATGTAATGAGTTCCATAGATGGAGGGTTTGAATAGGAATAAAACCCATGTTTTGCATTTTCCAAGAAGAGCCCACCGATATACCAACCCACAACTCATTGCGCTCTGAGTTCCGTATCGAGAGCCATATCGAGGATCGGATCGAGGGTTGGATCATAGGTCGAATCGAGGGTTGTATTGCATTTTCGAACTGTTTCAACAAAAAGACAAATGTTAATGGATTGGGTTTATTCGATTAAGTATAAATCATCATAAAATCATCAAAACTATATACAAAACATACCTTATGTTGATCCATAGAAAAATGATAGAAGAAACCTGATAATACCTTTTAAAAGGGCTAATATAGGTATGAATTATATGATCTGCATGTTCAAAAAGAGACTTAGAGAAGGAAAAAATTAGGCAAAACATGGAGTCAACATTCCTCCCATGCCTAAGGTTTTGCAGGTCCCTCTGCAAAGAAAATAGATTGCCAAAACACAACTATACTTAGAGGTAGTGACATGATCTTGAGATAGGAAATGGATTAAGCTTTAGGGGCTTCTTCCTCATGTCCTGGAGACTTCTTCTTAGGCCTCTTCCGATGCTTCATGGCGGTTCGACATAGTGGCAAGGAAAAACAGAGGAAATGTAGAGTAAAAATAGAGGGAATGCAGAGTATCTCGTTTCCCTAAATCGGAAATGTGAGCAAGTGTTTTTGAAATCAATCGTTACTTGGGATTAATGAGAGAAAAGGAACACCATCATTAATGATTATGCACATCGCCTTTAAAATCGCTATGGTGATTCTTGAAATGATTTGATCAATGTCCAAGTCAAATACTTGGACATTATGATCAAAATATTTATCATGCATACATAATTTGTATGTGTTAAATTATATTTAAACCATATGATCCCAATTTATATGTTAAACCATGTTGGATCCAATTGATATTTACTTGAAGTGTTGTAAATCACCCTTACAGGTTACAATATTTGTTATAGTACCTCATCCAACACTCCATCTGACACTCCATCTAGTTTGAAAATTACACAATAGTCAACAATAAGCCTGTAATTTCCAAAGTCATTGGATTGTAAGGATCTTGTCTGCCAAGGTGGATGAGAGGATGGAATGAAGTATTCATCTTAGTTTCCTTTGTCATGTAACTGCAACAAAAAATGCCTGAATTAGTCCTCCTTTTCATCAGAAACTGAAACTATGATGGAAGAAACAATCTCGTCATCATAAGATTATTCTAATAATATATAGTTAATTAGATAATGTGCAAGTATTAACAATCGTTGACATGACAACCTACCATATTGTGTAGAAAGTAGTTTCATAATGTGTCTCTATATGACATAAATTATATGGCCCTTTCACATAGACTTACTAAACGAATGAACAACGTTTATCCCTTCCCCCACATCTAAGCATTGTATCTATTTTTAATCAAACATATAGGAAACCAATCAATCCTTCCAATATCCTACGATTTATGGCTTCCGAGTGTATAGGTAAATTTCACATGTTAGCCTAGAAAAATGGTTAAGAGAAAGGCCCCACTTGTAAGACAAAACATCTCACATATAGTTAGGAAGAATTAGACAAGAGGGTCTTAAGATCATCTTCAGGTTAACCCCCAATGGAAAGTGAATGGAGTTCATTTACTTTTACTTAACCATGCATACTCCCTTTCAGTCATACCCACAAGTAGTGCCATACATCAAAACAAGTTTTAAAATCAAAGTCTTATTATTTATTATTTTTAAGTCATCATCCTCCCCAGGTATAATTCCTTGCTTCCAGCAAGCCTGTTCAGTACTCCGACGGGTTTACCTAGTCATACCATAGGCCAGTAGCCGCTACCAGGATACATGTTCAATATCTTGGTGGGTTAGCCTCTTACACCCTTTTTATAGCAGAGACTAGTCCTTACCCTCACTTTTAATATTTGTATATGAATGTTTCTTTTTGCAAGAGGATGGGGAGGCATCTCTGAAAACATTTTTATGGACTGGGATGGTATATGGGTTGGAGGATGATTTTCTTTTATATATATATTACCTTTACAGATTGTCCTAATGTAAGGGATACTTAAGTGAGTGTAACCAATCCGAAGATATGGCACAATTGAGCATTTTAATGTGTATTGGATGGAACCATTGGAAAATAACAAAAAGATATATGTAGTTCCTACTCATATTCTTCCATTGAAATTAAATTGATGTGTCCATGGCTTAATCGTCAAGTAGACCTTCTTGCTACTCTTTTATAAAAATACTCTACTCACCCACTCAGAGATTTGGATGAATTGTACTAGTAGCCTGTAGGTTTGATGAGATCAATGAGATCAAGTCACATCCACATGTATATCATAGTTATTTTATTAAAAAGAAAATGTAAAATGAGGTTGCATTAGACTTTAAGCTAAACTAACAACATGCAACTTTTATTTATTATCCTACTCTATCTAAAAACAAAGGGAAATCTTTATTCAAGTGTAAGAACTTTTCAAATGTAACCATGTGCAAAGCAAGATAAGAAACACACCCATATCCACATATGAAAAAGTTACCGCAATGATTACCTGGATATGAAGAACCAACCAACCTACTTTCTTTGGCATGAGAAGGTGTTGACGAAGATAATAGTATTGTGGCCTAATGACCTTTTGAAACCAAATTTCGACATAATCTTGATATAGGTCCTCCTCTTGTAAATGATTGATTTTTGTAGTGCATGAAGGATCTGTTGAATTGCATGTGAGGAACTCTTCATTCTCAGGTCTGCATGGTTGTTCTCCATCAAGTGTATTTGTTAAATTTTCAGCTCCTTCCATAGTTTGGCAAGGAGAATATTTTTGTAGCTCACGGAACTTTGGTCTTTCTAGTATTTCCGGAGATATAGATAAATTTTTGGCTGCTGCCAAAATATTTTCCTCATGAGAAGGATAAATCTCGGTTGCTGCCAGGATTTGAGAGAGTTCTTCCAAGGTTATCATCTTTGCATTTATTTTTTTGGTTAATGAGTCCTGTGTCACACAAGGGTGAGTATCTGGGGTTCTTACAACACCCAATTTAATAATAACTGAATTTTAATGCTATTAAAACAAAAATGAAATGAAATTAATTTCAAAACTTAAAGAACACTACTTAAAGAAAACTGGAACTCCTCATGCTACTTTAGACATCTCTGTCACCGAGTTATCTATACACAAGAGTTATCTCTTCAAAAATAGAACACAATTGCAAGAAAGAAAGCACTTGCAGGAAACAAAGCATGCCTTTACAGGAAACTAAACATGCTCGCTGGAAAGTAAATTGCAAGAAAGTAAACACACTAAGAAAAATAAACAAACTTGCAAAAAAAGTAAACACTCTTGCGGAAAGGGAACACCGAGGCTTTGGGGAAACCCATTAAAATGGATGCGCAAGTTCTTACCTCTCGTCTTAAAGTTTTTCCTCCCCCTTGTTGTTTAATTAACAACAACCTACCTACCTAAGCTATAATCCCTTTAGCACCTCCCCGACAATGTCGCCAAAAATGCCAAGTGAAATATATGTTATCTATTTTGAAATTAAATTGTCAACCTGAGGCTCCTAGGCTTTGAGATGCTAGCACTGTATGTGCAGGTCTATATCTCTAATCTAGCCTAGTCTAGCCTAATCAAATCTAATGTTGGAAAACTCAAATAATAAAGATATTAAATAAACTAGGACAACTCATCTGATAATTCAAATGGAATCAATTCAATATTGATTTCTACAGATATGTGCAAAGCATAAACAAGACAATCTACTGAAATCTTTTCCATTAAGGAATTATTAGATACATGTTCTTGTGATTTAATTTAATCTATGAACAATTCTTAAAACCAGAAATTACATTACTGTACTTGAATAGGAAATGCTTCAATCAAATTATGCTATTGTTCTTAATAAAAAATACTTATGCTATTGTACTTTAAACCAGAAATACTCTAGTCAAAAAATATAATGATTATACAGTCCTGCAGGGGTTAGTTTAATCTACTTAGCTGGTTATAAACAACTTCTTGATAAACACGCTCAGTTCCTAGTGATCCATTTACAAAGAGGATTATATTTACAACATAGTGTGAGAGTAAATACAATGAGATTACAATTTGAAAAGAGTTATTAACACAACTAAAATACACAAAGGATTTATAAAAGAATGTTATATACACTGTCTAGATGCCCAATTTGCAAAGTAAAATATAGCTTATGTGGATGAGAAGAGAAAGATATATGTATATATGAACAATGAGATGATCAAGAGAGTATATATGTTAATGAAACACAATCTAAGTAGATAACCTGCATAAAGAGTTATACATTAGGAAATATACAGTTAGATGTCCAGATCTAGAAAATTACAAATGATTTGCAAGTTAGATAAGAAAACACAATTAAACAAGAAATTTGCACAAGAGAGTTAGATATGAAAATATGAATATACAACAAGTAAAAAAAACACACAGACCACTGGTGGCCCCCCCAGGTAGTTTTGGTGCTACTCCAGCTCAATAGACAATCACAATCTTAGCACATCACTTGCATTAACACCAGAATTGTGTTACAAAGAGACTTCAATATAATAGCTATAATAAAATTGTTGTCTTTATGTTATGAGAAACCTCAGTATTTATAGAGTTTCTAATATGACTAAGAGGTCGACCACTAAAAGGGTTGACACTCTCCTACAAAAGAAAATCATTAAAACAATAACATACAACATCTTCTAACAACTTCATGCGCTCAAAATAGAGGCCGAACACAATTGTTCGAATCAAGATGTAATGAGTTACATAGATGGAGGGTTTGAACAGGAATAAAACCCACGTTTTTCATTTTCCAGGAAGAGCCCGTCGATATACCAACCCACAAATCATTGCGCTCTGAGTTCCGTATCAAGGGACAGATAGAGGACCGAATCGAGGATCGTGTTAGGGTCCTATAATCATATGTGATTTGATTCTTCAGCTATCTATTTGGCATTGCTCTTGTGATAAAGACACCTGGCTTGTCGGGTTTAGTTGATTTCTCTTCTCCCTCCATCCATTTCTCCCGATCCTTCATCACCATGTTGTGCCTTTCATTCCCTCACCCTCCATTTCTTCACCCCTCTGCAAATTTCGTCCCTGCATGAATAAACAAGCTTAGGCTAAAAAACAATAGGTTAATAATAAATGGTTAGTGGCATTGTTCATATTAATTAGCTTAGTAAAGTTAATTTAATTAGATTAGTGTGTCTAGGTTATAAATTAGGTTAATGTAATAATATATTAAAATTAAAAGATATTAATAATTAATTAAATAATTAAAAACATAATTAAACATTAATTAAAAATAAAACAATTTAAAAATAAAAACAAATAAAAAATAAATATAATGAAACAAAACATAATAAAACAAAACGTAAAAACAAAAATCATAAAACAAACAAAAAAACAAAATAAAATAAAACATAAATAAAACAATAAACAAAAAAAACTAAAAAAAAAAAAACCTAATTAATTAAAAACTATTTTTTTTTACCCTAAGTTCTAAACCCACGCCCCTTTCTCATATTCCGGACCCCCCCCCCTTACGTCACTAAACCAAAGGGGGGGTCCTAAAAGTGAAATCACCATGGGACACTTGTCACCTCCACGAGATTTTGTACCCCCCCCTAATAGAACTTACCACCCGAGGGGGGGTCCGAAATCCACTCTCCTTCCTCCGAAAACCAATTTTCACAAGTTTTTTACCAGTCCACTTCAAAGAGATTTTTTGGAAAAAAAGAAGGATTTTTGAGAAATGGAAAGAGGTTATTGTCCAGCACGGGATAAACTACATTAACCTCTCCCATATTTTACACAAGTATCAGGAATTGGGAGAATCTAATCTATCTCTAAGCACTATTTTTCAGGCTTCCATTTTTCATGTTTTTGTCATGTGTTTGCGACAGATGTTTTGGAAAGATGGAGATGAATTTGAAAAAACTGAGAGAGGTTTTTACTCAGGACAGAATCATCTATAATAAAATATTTCATTTTTATTACAACTGTCATATTTTGGGAGATACAAGAGTCTGAGTTGACCCCTATTTTCAACAGTCCGACCCTTTTTTCATGGCAGACAGTTCAGAAATTTGAGGGATTTATTTCTCTCTCTCTATATATATACACACATTTATTTATTTATAATTTAAATGTGAAGGGAGTTGGTCAGATTAGAGGAGAAACACTTTTGTGCATTCTAATTTTTTTCCAAGTGAATGAATGGAATAACAGGTGATTCACAGGGATTCTTGTGTCAGAAGTTTGGTGGTTTTGTGCTCCTTTGATTTTTAAGTTATATTATGTGTTTAAATTCCTTTAATATGTATCTTCTTGCTTGGAAAAAACAGATGTTTGATCCATAATTCATTTTAATGGTGCTCTGTTTCAATTTTGCCAATTTATCAATGTTTTCAACTTAAAGCATCACTTTAGAATTCATCCTTGGTTTGATGCTCTAATTTGTTTGTATTTCACCCTTTCTACATTCAACTCTTGCAACAATATGATCTGAATCCTCCACAAAATTTGCCTACCTCACCCCTGTAAAAAAAAAAAAAAAACCCCTTTATTTTCCCATCATCTCATTGAACAAAAAATTGATTTGACATGACTCCATGCCCAATAGATTTGTCTCTTTTCTCATCAACAGACCTTTAAAAAATCAAATTTATTGATCTTATTACCTAGCCTAATATCTTATTTTTTGAGTAATCTAAGTGAGAGAGCCCTCTCCAAGGCTAGAAGGGTTATATTCTGACCTAGAAGTGGTTTGAGGTTACCTTTGTGATTTCTCCCCTTAGCCTGGAGAAATTACAGAGTGATAATAGATCGGATCGAGGACCAGATCGAGGACCAAATGGAGGGATGTATTGCATTTTCGATCTGTTTCAATCAAAAGACAAATGTTAATGGATTGGGTTTATTCGATTAAGGATAAATCATCATAAAATCATCAAAACTAAATACAACACATACCTTATGTTGATCCATAGCAAATTGATAGAAGAAACCTAATAATACCTTTAAAAAGGGCTAATAGAGGTATGGATTATACGTTCCACATGTTCAAAAATAGACTTAGAGAAGGAAAAAACTAGGCAAAACATGGAGTCAACGGATTGGATAACATCTCAATACCTATCGAATTTTATTCTTCAATGAAGTTTTATATTGCAGCCCTAGGAATGATAGAACATAGGGTTTTGTTTGGAACTCTAATGGTAGGTTGGACTTGATGTTTTTTGAAGGCATGAGCTCTACAAATATTAATGCATATGAGCCCCCCATATCATTTCAAGGAATTCTCTGTCTCAAGCCTTTAAAATATGGATAATTCATTTGTTTTGATGACTCAGTGATCATCATCCTCCTATTTACACGGGAAATCTCTATATCCAACTTCTAGGTGTTGTTTTTATGTGACACAACCCTAGATATATAACAATTATTCTCACAAGTTTTGTTCATCCATGTGCTAAGAGTATATAATAATCTAGCAAATGCCTTGGAAAAATAAGGGGTAGATATCCATGAAGGAAAAATGGTTGGGCATGAAGAGACAAAATGGATGAATTTTCTTTGGTGTAGGAAAATGTGCAATGGGCCCCTTCTCCTTTTCATGTGTGGGTTGAATATAGATTATACTATGCAACCGAAACACTTAATATTCTTTAATGAAGTACATAAATTCAAGAAAAAAACATTCAAAAATAAAGGATAGTCAAGCAGAGGGAATTGGTCTACTCATTTTGGTTCTTCAAGGGTATTTATAATACATATATTTCTCATCCTTAGGCTTCCACACACCATTCATATTCTATGTAACTCTACCCTCTACTTTCTTTCCATAGTCCTTTGACTTCCTCCTCTTTACCCTCTTCTTCTCTTCATCTTTCTCTCAACTACAATCTCAATATTAAGCTCTTGAATATAAATAATAAACCTGAACTCACTCTTTCGTATTCCAATTATAATATTCATAGCAATTACCCTACAATTACCTTCTTGAGTGATCAATTACATCGATTTATTTTATACGTTTTTCCTTCCTTGCATGTCACTTTTGTTGATGATTACAACTTCATGAGACATCCTCCGGGACATAGACTGAGTGAGTCGACATGTGAGAGATCCCATGAGTTGGGTGTGCCCATGAGATGGGTGTGTCGTTCGTCTATGATATTGATATGGAATGATGTGTGACCATGTATTGGGTGAGGATGCCCATGAGATGGGTGTGTCGTTCCTCTCTAAGACTGAAATGGAACATTGTGTGCCCCTGTATTGGGTGAGGATGCCCATGATATGGGTGTATTGATGTGTGTGCCCCTGTGGGGTGGGGATTCCCATGAGATCTGTGTATCGTTTGAGATGAAACGATGTGTACCCGTGTGAGGGGTGAAGGTGCCCATGTGATGGGTATATCGTTCTCCTCTATGTAGAGAGTTGAGACAATGTGGTACTCCATATGATTCTCCTGTGAGACTCGGTGAGATAGATATATGTTGAGTAGGAAATCCATGTGGCTGAGCATAGGTGGACGTGCCCCTAGTGGCTGAGCACTAGTGGGTGTGTGAGATCCCTTTCTTCCAGATGATTCTCCCGTGAGACTTAGTGAGATAGAGATATGTTGAATAGGATGTCCATGTGGCTAAGCATAGGTGGATGTGCCCCTAGTGGTTGAGCACTAGTGGGTGTGTGAGATCCCTTACTATATTGTCTAAGAGTAATATTTACCTGTAACCCTAGTTGTGATGTAAAGGGTACAGGTCGGCCCCACCATAAAGTGAAAGATAATTAATGTAAAAGATAATTAATATTGTAATTATTAATTATATTCCGAGTTATTGAGTTCAGACCTTTTGTGCCAATAGAAACCACTTTTTATGTGTCCAATATAGTATAAATAAAGGTGATTTCCCCATTGAGGAAACACACAAGTCACATGACATTTGGAAATTTCAGCAAGTGCATCTTCTAGGGCTGAAGTGCACACCTATCTTGGGCACTAGCTTCTTTGTTTTGGAAAGCACCCTTTTGTGTGCTAGGTCTATGGCATGGAAGGTATTTCTCTTGAGAATATAGAAAATTATTGTTGGGTTTTCTTCCCTTGTTGAGAAGGGTTTCCTGGGATATTTCTTGTGTTCTTGTGCATGGTATTTATTCTTGTGATCTTGGTTATTGAAGCAATTGTGAATGGTGTAGCTACATTTGTCTATGGTTCAAGTAAATGATAAAATTGAAATAAACCTCATGCTTGAGCCTAGCATAGTGAAAATTTAACATGTTTTCAGAGCATAGGTCTTGAAGAACCCATTGCACAAGCTTCAAGCAAGTCGTCCTCCTCTTTCTGCAGAACCGTACATCCTCCTAGGGTTTCCAGAAAATCCATATGACCCTCTCTTTTTGGGTGTTACAACACTTAATACTTGGAAGTTGGGGCTTAAAATTGCATCAGAGTGTACGACCTCCTTCAATGCACCTCCAACAAGATTCAGATTACAATTCCAAGATTTTTTTTTTATTTTTGGCCCTAGGGTTTCGCAATTTTCTGCAGAAAATTCGGATTTAGGGTTTTTGTAGCTCATTGAAGGATATTTTCAGCTCACCAGTGTTCTTCTGACTTTCAAGGATTATTTTTGGCAATCACAAGCCCAAAAAACCTAAGTTTTCTAGCCTAGGCTAGCTGTTAGGTTTTCTAGCCCAGTTGGGAAGGGTTTGTGAAGAATCTGAAAATATGAAGAACATAACCTTGGTGGAAGATAGGCTTGATGGATCAAGCAACTTCAGTTCTTGGAATTCAAGACTTCAGATAACTCCTGAAGAGGATGATCTATTGTGGACAATACAAAAATATTTACCAGAGACAACTACCGATGAAAAGAAGGAAGAAAGGAAGGAAGATGGCGTCAAGTAAAGGAATATAACCATCTACTCAGTAAGAGATCATCTCATGCCTTGTATTTCCAACCTGAAGACAACTTATGAAATGTATGAAGCATTGAAGAATATTTTTGAGAGTGAAAACACCCTCAGATCTCTTACATTGAAGGGATAGCTTCAAAATATCAAGATGACAAAAGGTGACACCATTGTTGCCTTCTTTATGAAGATGTCAGATATAAGATATCATATAGGTTCCATTGGAGAAATCATATATGATAGAGAATTTTTTTTGACCACTCTCAATAATATTCCAAAACATTGGGAACCATTTCTTCAAAGTATTAGTGGGAGAGAAAAACTACCTACTTTTGATCGTCTGTGGATAGATTGTACCCAAGAAGAAATCAGACTTAGAGATAGAGGAGTGGAAGACTCCCCTCATGATGACAATCATGCTCTTTCACTTCATACAAAGAAAGAAGGAAGATTTAAAAGAAACTTCATGCAAACATTCAAACATGAGAAGACTTCATCAACTTCAGGTTATGATCAGAGAAAAGACATGTCAAATATCCAATGCTTCAGATGTGACAAGTATGGACACTTTGTGAGAAATTTTCCTACCATAAAGAAAGGAAGACAATATGCTTCCACCATTGACATTGATCCAGACCCACCTCAGAAAGATGAAGACATGAGAATTGAGGATTACTTCCTCTAACCTTTCTCAGGAAGACCAAATACAAAGAGTGAGCATAACTGTAGACTAGGGTAAGTTGTTGTATTACATTCCTTATTTCATTTAATCATTAACCTATAGTTGATTGCATTTTGGAAATGAAGGTTATTATCCCTAGTGTGGGAGCCCTCCTGACTTGGACCATTATCCCTGGTACGAGAGTCCAATTTTTCTTGATTAATTATTATTCTAGTACAGGAGGCCATTTTGGTTGTTATCCCTATGGGATTCCATATTGGTTATTAGCCTAGTACAGAGATCATCAAAATATTGTAGAGTTAGTAGAGCACCTGAGAAGACATGAGATATCTCCAGGTTAGCAAACATGAAAAGGAAGATATCTATCCTTCAGACTTCAGAGGGAGTCAAAATTTTTAAAAGGAAGGTAGAGACAATACCTTCTTCCCCTTCGACAGTTCATAGGGAGACAACCATTGATCCAGTTGATCTAGTTTCTATAGTTGATATTCCCAGAGACATTGTAGTAGGCCATAAAAGGTTTGTCTGGGCTTGAGAAACTCTACAAGAGGCAGAGGGACATGCAACTCCTCAAGGCACATTCCGAGAGAGCAAGAGACCAAAGAGACTTTCGAGCTACTTTTCAACCATGAGTCACATCATTCATTCTGAGCCTTCTTGTAATGGAGAAGAGACAAGTGAGCAGGTATGGCAAGATGCCATGACATAATAATATCAATCCATCTTGAAGAATGATGTGTGGGATATTGTTTCGAGACCAGAAAGGAAGTCTGTGGTGACTTCTAAGTGGACCTATAAGATCAATCATGCAATTGATGGAAGTTTTGAGAAATACAAAGAGAGATTTGTAGCCAAAGGACTCTCACAAGTAGAGGGAGTTGACTATGATGATACATTTGCTCTAGTATCCCGATACACTTCCATCTGTACTATCATTGCACTGGCTACATCCATGAGTTGGAAACTACATCAGATGGATGTAAAGACAACCTTTCTCAATGGTGAGATTGAGGAAGAAGTTTATATCAAGAAGCCAGAAGGATTTGTAATACACGATGAAAAATCTCATGTGTGCAGGTTGAAGAAAGCCTTGTATGGACTAAAGCAAGCACCTTGTGCTTGGTATGAGAAGATGGATAGATTCTTAATGAATTTGGGATTCAAAAAGAGTGTTGTTGATCCTTACCTATATTATCATATTGTTGGTAACAAGTGTGTAATATTGGTCCAGTATGTGGATGACTTATTCCTCACCGGTTCAGAAGACTTATTGTTGAATGCAAGTGAGAATTGAATTTTGAATTTGAGATGAGGGATCTGGGTATAATGCACTACTTCTTGGGACTAGAAGTATGGAAGAAGACTGATGATATTTTCCCGATTCAAGGAAAATATACAGTGGAGATATTAAATAAGTTTGGTATGACAAAGTGTAAATCCATGCCTACACCGATGGTGATGGATTTGAAGAAAATGAATGATGCTTCTACTGATTCATGCGAGATTGATCCACATTTGTACCAACAGCTGATTGGATCATTGATGTATCTGGTTAACACTAGACCTTATATATGCTATACAGTGAATTTACTTAGTCAGTTCATGAGTCAATCGAGACAGACTCACTGGATAGAATCGAAGCATGTATTGATATATCTACAAGGCACAGTTGGATATGGCCTTAGATATGACTCCAGTGTAGACTTGAGTTTGCAGGGATATGTCGATGAAGATTGGGTAGGGAGCACAGTGGACTGGAAGAGCACACCTAGTTGTTGTTTTACCTTGAGGTATGCCATGGTTTCCTAGTGTGGCAGGGAATAGATCTCTATGTCCTTGAGTACCGCAAAATCAGAGTATATAGCATTGAGTGTGGCAGTCCATGAAGCAGTGTGGCTTCGCAAACTCTTGACATATTTATTTTATCATGAGATGGATCCTACCATTATTCATTGTGATAACCAAAGCCGTGTGAAGCTCTCTAAGAAGCATGTGTTTCACAATAGATCGAAACACATTGAGATAAAATATCATTATATTAGAGACATGGTGAAAAGGAAAGCAGTACACGTGCAATACCTTCCTACACATTAACATATTGCATATATATTCACCAAACCACTTGCCAAGATGAAGTTCGAGTACTTTCGTGAGAGACTTGGCCTAGTGGAGAATGTCTCCCTATCCGAGAGGGAGTGTTTATGATTACATCTTAGTGAGACATCCTCCAAGACATAGACTGAGTGAGTCGGACTGTGAGAGAGCCCATGAGTTGGGTGTGCCCATGAGATAGGTGTGTCATTCCTCTCTGAGACTGAGATGAAACGTTGTGTGCCCATGTATGGTGTGAGGATGCCCATGAAATGGGTGTATCGATGTGTGTACCCCTGTGGGGTGATGATTCCCATGAGATGGGTGTGTCATTTGAGATGAAATGATGTGTACCCCTATGAGGGGTGAAGGTTCCCATGTGATGGGTATATCGTTCTCCTATGTGTAGAGAGTTGAGACGATGTGGTACTCCAGATGATTCTCCTGTGAGACTCATTGAGATAGAGATCTGTTGAGTAGGACGTCCATGTGGTTGAGCACAGGTGGGCGTGCCCCTAGTGGCTAAGCACTAGTGGGTGTGTGACATCCCTTACTTCTAGATGATTCTCCTATGAGACTCAGTGAGATAGAGATCTGTTGAATAGGACATCCCTGTGACTGAAAAAATGTGGATGTGCCCCTAGTGGCTGAGCACTAGTGGGTGTGTGAGATCCCTTGCTATATTTTCTAAGAGTAAGATTTACCTGTAACCCTAATTGTCATGTAAAGGGTACAAGTCGGCCCCACCATAAATTGAAAGATAATTAATGTAAAGGATAATTAATATTTTAATTATTAATTATATTCTGAGTTATTGAGGTCGGCCCTGTTGTGCCAATAGACACCACTTTTGATGTGTCTAGTCTAGTGTAAATAAAGGTGATTTCCCCATTGAAGAAACACACAAGTCACATGACATTTGGAAATTTCAGCAAGTACATCTTCTAGGGATGAAGTGCACACCTCTCTTGGGTGCTAGCTTCTTGGTTTTGGAAAGCACCCTTTTGTGTGCTAGGTCTATGGTGTGGGAGGTCTTTCTCTTGAGAATATAGCAAAGGATTGTTGGGTCTTCTTCCCTTGTTGAGAAGGGTTTCCCGGGATATTTCTTGTGTTCTTGTGCATGCTATTTCTTCTTGTGATATTAGTTATTGTAGCAATTGTGAATGGTGTAGCTGCATTTGACTATGGTTCAAGTAAATGCTAAAATTGAAATAAACCTCATTATTGAGCCTAGCATAGTGAAAATTTAACAACTTTAGCTTCCTTGTGTGTCATCTTTATTTTACCACACTTATGGATTTTCTTCTCATATTATCTTTGCTTTATGCAACATCTCAAGCTATATTATACACTAAACCTTTTTCCATACCCTCCAGATTACCCTATGCATGCTTATTAGTTGTTGTTGAACCTTTACCTTATATGATTTGGCACTTCATGCATTGGTCCACTTCTCCCACATTAGCATGTTTTTCATAAAAAAACTTCCAAAGTTCCTTCTATTGCATATGCTCATCCCACATTCTTTCTTCTGATGTGCAATACTCATTTCCAATGTTGCTTTGATTTTCATTTGTATCCTTCTGCACAAACCTTTATGTTCGTTTTGCAATCTTCTCTAGGTCTACAAGGGGTGTTCTTAATAAATTTCCCTTTGTGAATAGAGGTTTTATCATCCTCAAGCAATTTCCCCTTGCAATTTTTTTTATAATTTTCTTCAAAAATCCAAGTGTTCTCCTCAATTGCCCTATCTTTCCATTTTACCATGCATCACTTGTATGCTACATTACATGTCTCTAAGAATTTGTTGTCTAACAATATAATTTCCTCTACCTTTCTCTTCAACATTTGGTTGTGATAATCTATATTTATATGGCCTAGATTTGTTGCATCTTCATTCTTTGCTACCTTGTACTCATACAAATATGACATGTTGAATATTGGTGAAATGTCCAATTCTTCAAAAAACTTTACTTGGTATGAATTCTCACCAAATTTCCTCTTTATCCCACAAGACCTATCTTCTTTACATTACATTTTCTATATGCACCCATGGGGTAGCACTCATGCTTCAAATGTACCATCACTTCATCACCCACATAAAAAGTGTTAGACTCATTGTGCTCATCTACACACTCCTTATACTTTTCATTATTCTATCTATGTTTGTCTTATATTTGCACATACACATTTTTCATGTGTTTTGTTAATGCTTTAGTGTCATCACTCCTACACATCTCGCTTTGCAAATAATCTAAATCAATAAATCCTTATGGGTTATGTTCATACACAACCTCATATGGTGATTTCCCAAATGACCTATTCACATATTTGTTGTATGCAACTTTGGATATGATAGAACTAAATCCCATTATTTTGGCTTTTCTCTATCTAAGAACCTCAAATAGTTTACAAAATTTTGTTTGCAACTTTTGTAGGTGATGCATTGAACTACATTATAGATTCATCCATAACTTCTTCCACAAAGTTCTTCAAAATGGCATAGAAACCTTATATCTCTATCTAATGTGATAGTCTTTGGAAATACATGCAAATATACCACCTCCTTCAAGAATAACTCCATGCAATGAGTTGTATCCTAAGTCTTACTGTAAGGAATAAAGGTATCATATTTGTAAACTTGTCAACCACAACAAACAAAGCACCAAATCCTCATTACATGTTTTGTAGTATAAGTCCAAAATCCAACAACAAATCGTCTGAAGGAATCTTTAGTATGGATAATAACATGTACATTCCTATATTTTGACTTCTATCGTTAACCACTAAGTAAATCTCTTAATAAATATACTTCTAATTTGTAAACTTCCATGGATATTCCACTAGAACATTTTTCCACAATAGATCTTACAAGTTTATGCAAAATATCTCCATTGCATGGTGTTTAATTAATATTATAACTTAAATATTACTAGCATAACACTCGAATTACTAAAAGAAATTGAGAATATAGTAAAAGGATATAAAAAATAAACACCACACCATCCACAAAATGAACACAATATATACCCTGGAAAACCCAATATGGGAAAACACAACCAAAAGGTGATGACTATGTCTTGTTTTTTTCTTCTTAGGTATGAAATGAAAATACAAAGAAAGATGAACTCATTGTGGAGTTTCCATATACATTGTAGTGTATATAGATACTATAGGGCCTTCTACTTCCTCTATTTTTCTCACAATATCACAATACTTTTCTCTACTCAACTGTGGAATAATAAATCAATACAACAAGAATGGAACCTCTACCTTTCCTAACATCCCAATATTTAACATGTCCTCATTTGTCTAGGGTTAAGGTTAGGATATTTGGACCCTATAAAATATTCTTGAAATTCCACATGTAAGTAGCTCCACTTGTGTGAGTAATGTGAAATGAAATGACATCCACGTGGTACCATGGTGGTCAAAAGTATAGGTCAACATGTGGGAGGCATAACTTCCTCATATGAATTCTAACTGAGGTGATATTTTCATCATTGGAAAGATATCAACAGACATAACATTTTAAAAGGATTAGGGACCTTTGTCCCAAAAAAATGGATCCCCAAAAAACCCATTATATTCCCCAAATGGGATCTAGAATTTTTTGGACCCCAACCACCAAAATAGGACTTGCCCCTCAAATGGGCCTTGTAAGTCGATAGCTCCATTTTTTCCACTAAAAAATTACCAAAATAGATGAAATTTATATAGTAACCCATTTCAAAATTTTCCTTTACCTTCTCCCTAGAGTATCAATTGGCCTTGCCTAGAAGTTGTCCTTTCAACCCAACCTACCAAAGTTTTTGATGCCATTGTTTCATTGTACTGGACTTCTTATACAAATTTGTATCCTTTGGTATCTCTTCCTAATATTATAGTGTTAAGTCCTCTATGGTAGGTAAGACTTTCCCATCATTTTCCTGGTCTAACATCGAAGGCTCATATAGTTTCAAATTTTCCTCATTCACCACTTAGTATATGCACTTATATGGATGTAGATTGAGTCTACAAGCATTGTCACTACCTACTTAGGCACTTCAAAAGGAACGTATTGATCTTCTTATCAAGAACCTATAGCCTTTCTTTATGGAACCAAACTTGGTCTCCTACCTTGAATGTGTTCTTAATCCTATGATGGTCATGCTAGACCTAGTACTTTTTCTATGGCTTCTTCAATGTCTCCTATACTTGCAAATGGATCTACTTGCTATTATAAATGAATATTTTATCCTTCATTTATTCTTTCATGGTGTCTTCCTCAATCCTCCTTGTTATCCATATACAACATTTAAAGGTGAAGGTGGAAAATGTCCAAAGGAAATTTCAAAAGGTGACATATTGGTGAAATTGTCACACTCCTTTATAATAAGAGTGGTGAATATAAATCAAATTTTCATCCTATTGTTACACTCAAAATTGATTCTCCAAGTTATTTGAGTAGAGTTGAGCCATTATCATTAGTTATTCCATTAAAGAGAATTTTTTCTAGCCTAATTTACCTTAAAAATAACTTTATTTAGAATTTTTTCCCTAAAAGTGTCTCTAAAAACTATGCAAGTTATTCCATCGCTCAAAGTGTAAGGACAATATCCATATCTCGTTGAAGATATATTATACATATGGCTAAGGAAGGAAGATCCCATAACTGGGTGATGAAGGTACAATGACTAGATCAAGTTTGTTGTGCTTGGTTGTTGTACAAATTCTATTTATAAATTAATATAGATCTATCTTTTTTCCCCCATCTAATTCATTGTTATTTATTTTATGAATTGCATTTAGATATATGAATCGGTTGTGAATTACTTTAGTTTAAAAGTAATTGAGGTTAATTGTCTTTGAGTTATATTCCCTTGAGATGTACATGTTGGAGGAAGTGGTTGTTTCTATCTTTTGTATGCATATCTAAATCTAAAGATGAATTTGAAGGTAGCATTGGATTGGATCAAACCACTTTGATCTACATCAAAATTTGGGATCAAGGTATGTTCTTTCTCATTTTTGCATTTTGTGTATAAGCAATTTTCCTAGGGAAATTTATATTTGTTATCTACCTACGGTTTATGGTGTGTTTCCAGCCCTCTCATCATCGAATCCCAGATCTTTGATCAAGAAAAAAAAACCTATAACAAAATTAGTGACTCTACTAGGTAGAATTCATTGAAATTTTATCTTTTTGGTTGGGTCTTAGGTCCTTGATAGTTTTATCCTTTAGATATGCATTTCTTATTGTTTATGCTCTTAGTTAAGCTTAGAAATTAGAAAAAAATATGTTATGTTTGGAACTATCGACAATTTTTAACATCCTACAAGAAGTGTGCTCCAGACATAAGCTAGTAGTCCAACACACATTTCTTTGTGCATGCTAGTTGCTACATTGAAGATAACATGTGCACACCAATTACTCTACTACATCTAGTGCATTTGTAGGAAAATTAACAATTTTTTTTTGTTTTTTCTGAACCCATAATTAAATATCAACCTATATATGTAGATCTAAGTGTTATTCCTAGTGAGTAGAGAGTGGATATGGTAGTTTCACTTGTTTTATTGTCATTCATGTAGTGTGCAAGTAAGAAATTTTTTTTAGGTCTTGTTGTTGATGGTCATATTTCTAGGATTGCAACAACCCCAAAAAAATTGTGTGCAAGATACTTTCGACCATCAATTTTTAAAGATTGTATTAAAGTTAATATGTGACATCATTGTTATATATTTACTAAGAAAATGTGTGCACATCATGCTCTATTACATCCTATTGTTACTGTTGGTTCCTTTTCCAAGTGGGGAGTAGATTGTATGGCATGTGAACTGATCTAGATTATTTTCAACACAAAATGAGAACGAAGATGTAATAAAGGAATGCACAGAGATATCGCGAATATCCAATAATATAACAGAAATGTATCAAAGATGCAACCATAAACACAGAGATACAATAATACACAATTTCTATTCATGAAAGAAATGTACAGAGACTGTAAAAATACAGAGTCAAAGACTCGCAAGAATGGTGGCAACTTATCTCTAAGAAGAGATGTGACGACTACTCGCATTTGCAAGAAGATGATTTTACAATGAGGCTCCAAAGGCCTTTTTTATCATAAAGAAAATCCAAAACCCTAACCCTGGAAGATGAAAATCCAACAGTTTTGTGGACCTCGTTTTGGGTAGTTTGGTGTATTAACTTCCTAGGGGCGTAATTTTGGCATACTATCTCCGTTTGGGGTGCACGATAGATCGTTAGAAAGATATATCCGAGGACTACAAATGTTGGTAGAAAATATCATAATAATATTTTATGACCGGTAGATGCCCAAAAAACATCATTTAGGGCCTCAAAACAACTCCGAAAGTTTAGGACCCGAAAAACTGCTAAAAATAGTAAATTACCAAAATTGCCAGAAAACTATTTTGAGCCAGTTGGAAAAGGTGGGTGACCACCGATATCCACCTAGATCAATCCTCCCTCCTTAGGAAGCAATGGTATCCATTGCGTTGAGTTCCCGGGGTATGCATATTGATGAGTTGCTTGCCTTGTTGGAGAAGTTGCATTGCTTAGCTTGTGGAAGGTTGTCACGAACATGTGGCTGGAAGTGTTGGACCTTTTTAACCAGTCTGGATACATGAGGTGCCTGTGTGCATAAGGAATCTTTACACTTTGCCGCAATCTTGTCGACCTGCTTCTGTTGGATAGAAGGTGCTTGGGCCGAGGCTGTAGTGGTTGTAGTATCCTTCTGTGCACCCTTTGAACAGATTGTGAATAAGCTGAATTTTGTAGTATGAGATACTACCTTGTGACACTATTTATGTGGGATAGTAGTTAGAACTACCTCTGGTATTTTGTAGAGATGACCCCCCAAAGTAACAATGACACTACGTGGTCGAGACTCATAAACAACATGGCGCTTCCACATATATGGTTGGTCCAAGAGAACATCACAAACATCCAATGGGGAAACATCACATAATACCTCATCCTTGAAGGGTTGGATGCTGTATGAAAATCAACACTGCTGGATGACATGAAGATATTGTCCTTGGTGAATCCACCCGATGTTGTATGGTTGTGGGTGTGGTGTTGTCGACAATCCCAACTTTTTGACGACCTTTGTTGAGATGAGGTTCTTCTGGATTCCGCTATCAACAATAAAATGCAGCAAGGTCCCCTTCACCCACATCTGTGAATGAAAAAGGTGCTCCCCTCTTCAGGATCTGTTGGTTCTTCTGGTTGAATTGTCGTGGTCGCGACAATAGCAGTGGGGTCTACGTCGATGATCTGTCTTTTACCAGTATTTTCAGAATCAGGGTTTGGCTCCTTGTCTTTGATCTGGGCCACTAATGTCTGTTTTGAGCGACATTCATCAGTGTTGTGCCAGGGGATTTTGTAGAAATCACACCATTTTCCGGTGTCCTTATTTGTCTTCCCACGACCCTTCTTTTCCTGTGGCTTGGACTGGTTTTTGGGAGACTGTTTGTTAGGGTTTTATTTTTCATACTTTGGTTGTTGCGGATTTGCAGACCCGAACTCCCATTTTTTCTAGTGCTTAAAGTTTTGCTTGATTTTAACAACATATCAATAAGAAACACCGAGTGATGAGATGTCCAGAAAATCCATTTATCAGGATAGATCTAGTGAATTGGATTTTTGTAACATCAGGAGAGAAAGTAGATCAATAGTTGTTTGTCTTCTCATGTGTAGGAAGAATATTATAGGAGTTGGAGCTAGATCTCAGGAGGTGCATCAGCCAAATATGTGAGGAAATCATTGGTCATAAGGTATGCTTACTATTCTTCTTGGTTAAAAGAAAAATAATTTGTTGGCATCTAGGGAAACCATTAGAAGTCCATCCCCATTGTATGTCTAGGATCAATAGGCAGGTCCTAGGGAGATCTAAGTTACCATACTGGTGATATTTCTCCAATAACAGTCTAGGTAGATTAAATATTTGGAATGTAGAAGGCCAAATGATTTGGCATTAAAAGAGTCTCCGAGGGGAATTATAAGAGACATAATCTAGCATATAAATTTCCAAACAATGGATTCAACCATGGTAGTGGATGGGGGACATAATTAGAATTAGGGTAATAGGGCTCTATGGAATTAAGTGGATCATCTCCCACCATGATTTTATAATTATTATGAAGTGGGGTATATTGAAATGAATTACTTATATCCTCACCATTTTTGATGTGGGTACTACCAAAAGACGATACATAATACACATGATTGTAGAAACATAGTTACTATGAATGATAGAAACATAGTTACTATGAATGCAAGAAATATAAAACCTTTAATTTGGCCACTAAGCCAATGCATGATTCTACTAGTATATATAGTGGAAGATGAAGTCAAACAATTTTTGAAAAGTTTTTTATAGATAATAGACAATAATAAATCCACAACAAAGTTAAGGGAGGTCATTGGGACGATTTTTGAGTCACCAATAGAGGCACAAGATATGCCCTTAAACCATGTCCAGTGAACAAGGTATGGAAAATAATTTATCTTAAATGCATTGATTCAATGATATGAAGTGTGAGAATTTATGCTCAACTTCGGGTTGGATGTTAAAATCTTACTGAAGTAATCATGGGAACTCATGGGATGACCAAATTGGGTCCACTTGTCGATCTAGTGGTAGTTGGTGAACCAATCA
>ML780703.1:140354-176166 GCA_009831015.1 Picea engelmannii | reverse complement strand
AAATCATGGTGGGAGATGATCCACTTAATTCCATAGAGCCCTATTACCCTAATTCTAATTATGTCCCCCATCCACTACCATGGTTGAATCCATTGTTTGGAAATTTATATGCTAGATTATGTCTCTTATAATTCCCCTCGGAGACTCTTTTAATGCCAAATCATTTGGCCTTCTACATTCCAAATATTTAATCTACCTAGACTGTTATTGGAGAAATATCACCAGTATGGTAACTTAGATCTCCCTAGGACCTGCCTATTGATCCTAGACATACAATGGGGATGGACTTCTAATGGTTTCCCTAGATGCCAACAAATTATTTTTCTTTTAACCAAGAAGAATAGTAAGCATACCTTATGACCAATGATTTCCTCACATATTTGGCTGATGCACCTCCTGAGATCTAGCTCCAACTCCTATAATATTCTTCCTACACATGAGAAGACAAACAACTATTGATCTACTTTCTCTCCTGATGTTACAAAAATCCAATTCACTAGATCTATCCTGATAAATGGATTTTCTGGACATCTCATCACTCGGTGTTTCTTATTGATATGTTGTTAAAATCAAGCAAAACTTTAAGCACTAGAAAAAATGGGAGTTCGGGTCTGCAAATCCGCAACAACCAAAGTATGAAAAATAAAACCCTAACAAACAGTCTCCCAAAAACCAGTCCAAGCCACAGGAAAAGAAGGGTCGTGGGAAGACAAATAAGGACACCGGAAAATGGTGTGATTTCTACAAAATCCCCTGGCACAACACTGATGAATGTCGCTCAAAACAGACATTAGTGGCCCAGATCAAAGACAAGGAGCCAAACCCTGATTCTGAAAATACTGGTAAAAGACAGATCATCGACGTAGACCCCACTGCTATTGTCGCGACCACGACAATTCAACCAGAAGAACCAACAGATCCTGAAGAGGGGAGCACCTTTTTCATTCACAGATGTGGGTGAAGGGGACCTTGCTGCATTTTATTGTTGATAGCGGAATCCAGAAGAACCTCATCTCAACAAAGGTCGTCAAAAAGTTGGGATTGTCGACAACACCACACCCACAACCATACAACATCGGGTGGATTCACCAAGGACAATATCTTCATGTCATCCAGCAGTGTTGATTTTCATACAGCATCCAACCCTTCAAGGATGAGGTATTATGTGATGTTTCCCCATTGGATGTTTGTGATGTTCTCTTGGACCAACCATATATGTGGAAGCGCCATGTTGTTTATGAGTCTCGACCACGTAGTGTCATTGTTACTTTGGGGGGTCATCTCTACAAAATACCAGAGGTAGTTCTAACTACTATCCCACATAAATAGTGTCACAAGGTAGTATCTCATACTACAAAATTCAGCTTATTCACAATCTGTTCAAAGGGTGCACAGAAGGATACTACAACCACTACAGCCTCGGCCCAAGCACCTTCTATCCAACAGAAGCAGGTCGACAAGATTGCGGCAAAGTGTAAAGATTCCTTATGCACACAGGCACCTCATGTATCCAGACTGGTTAAAAAGGTCCAACACTTCCAGCCACATGTTCGTGACAACCTTCCACAAGCTAAGCAATGCAACTTCTCCAACAAGGCAAGCAACTCATCAATATGCATACCCCGGGAACTCAACGCAATGGATACCATTGCTTCCTAAGGAGGGAGGATTGATCTAGGTGGATATCGGTGGTCACCCACCTTTTCCAACTGGCTCAAAATAGTTTTCTGGCAATTTTGGTAATTTACTATTTTTAGCAGTTTTTCGGGTCCTAAACTTTCGGAGTTGTTTTGAGGCCCTAAATGATGTTTTTTGGGCATCTACCGGTCATAAAATATTATTATGATATTTTCTACCAACATTTGTAGTCCTCGGATATATCTTTCTAACGATCTATCGTGCACCCCAAACGGAGATAGTATGCCAAAATTACGCCCCTAGGAAGTTAATACACCAAACTACCCAAAACGAGGTCCACAAAACTGTTGGATTTTCATCTTCCAGGGTTAGGGTTTTGGATTTTCTTTATGATAAAAAAGGCCTTTGGAGCCTCATTGTAAAATCATCTTCTTGCAAATGCGAGTAGTCGTCACATCTCTTCTTAGAGATAAGTTGCCACCATTCTTGCG
The DNA here is from genome assembly GCA_009831015.1 of Picea engelmannii. Classification (NCBI taxonomy): domain Eukaryota; kingdom Viridiplantae; phylum Streptophyta; class Pinopsida; order Pinales; family Pinaceae; genus Picea; species Picea engelmannii. The sequence goes on along the minus strand of ML780703.1, from coordinate 174,037 downwards.
AGTCTTTGACTCTGTATTTTTACAGTCTCTGTACATTTCTTTCATGAATAGAAATTGTGTATTATTGTATCTCTGTGTTTATGGTTGCATCTTTGATACATTTCTGTTATATTATTGGATATTCGCGATATCTCTGTGCATTCCTTTATTACATCTTCGTTCTCATTTTGTGTTGAAAATAATCTAGATCAGTTCACATGCCATACAATCTACTCCCCACTTGGAAAAGGAACCAACAGTAACAATAGGATGTAATAGAGCATGATGTGCACACATTTTCTTAGTAAATATATAACAATGATGTCACATATTAACTTTAATACAATCTTTAAAAATTGATGGTCGAAAGTATCTTGCACACAATTTTTTTGGGGTTGTTGCAATCCTAGAAATATGACCATCAACAACAAGACCTAAAAAAAATTTCTTACTTGCACACTACATGAATGACAATAAAACAAGTGAAACTACCATATCCACTCTCTACTCACTAGGAATAACACTTAGATCTACATATATAGGTTGATATTTAATTATGGGTTCAGAAAAAACAAAAAAAAATTGTTAATTTTCCTACAAATGCACTAGATGTAGTAGAGTAATTGGTGTGCACATGTTATCTTCAATGTAGCAACTAGCATGCACAAAGAAATGTGTGTTGGACTACTAGCTTATGTCTGGAGCACACTTCTTGTAGGATGTTAAAAATTGTCGATAGTTCCAAACATAACATATTTTTTTCTAATTTCTAAGCTTAACTAAGAGCATAAACAATAAGAAATGCATATCTAAAGGATAAAACTATCAAGGACCTAAGACCCAACCAAAAAGATAAAATTTCAATGAATTCTACCTAGTAGAGTCACTAATTTTGTTATAGGTTTTTTTTTCTTGATCAAAGATCTGGGATTCGATGATGAGAGGGCTGGAAACACACCATAAACCGTAGGTAGATAACAAATATAAATTTCCCTAGGAAAATTGCTTATACACAAAATGCAAAAATGAGAAAGAACATACCTTGATCCCAAATTTTGATGTAGATCAAAGTGGTTTGATCCAATCCAATGCTACCTTCAAATTCATCTTTAGATTTAGATATGCATACAAAAGATAGAAACAACCACTTCCTCCAACATGTACATCTCAAGGGAATATAACTCAAAGACAATTAACCTCAATTACTTTTAAACTAAAGTAATTCACAACCGATTCATATATCTAAATGCAATTCATAAAATAAATAACAATGAATTAGATGGGGGAAAAAAGATAGATCTATATTAATTTATAAATAGAATTTGTACAACAACCAAGCACAACAAACTTGATCTAGTCATTGTACCTTCATCACCCAGTTATGGGATCTTCCTTCCTTAGCCATATGTATAATATATCTTCAACGAGATATGGATATTGTCCTTACACTTTGAGCGATGGAATAACTTGCATAGTTTTTAGAGACACTTTTAGGGAAAAAATTCTAAATAAAGTTATTTTTAAGGTAAATTAGGCTAGAAAAAATTCTCTTTAATGGAATAACTAATGATAATGGCTCAACTCTACTCAAATAACTTGGAGAATCAATTTTGAGTGTAACAATAGGATGAAAATTTGATTTATATTCACCACTCTTATTATAAAGGAGTGTGACAATTTCACCAATATGTCACCTTTTGAAATTTCCTTTGGACATTTTCCACCTTCACCTTTAAATGTTGTATATGGATAACAAGGAGGATTGAGGAAGACACCATGAAAGAATAAATGAAGGATAAAATATTCATTTATAATAGCAAGTAGATCCATTTGCAAGTATAGGAGACATTGAAGAAGCCATAGAAAAAGTACTAGGTCTAGCATGACCATCATAGGATTAAGAACACATTCAAGGTAGGAGACCAAGTTTGGTTCCATAAAGAAAGGCTATAGGTTCTTGATAAGAAGATCAATACGTTCCTTTTGAAGTGCCTAAGTAGGTAGTGACAATGCTTGTAGACTCAATCTACATCCATATAAGTGCATATACTAAGTGGTGAATGAGGAAAATTTGAAACTATATGAGCCTTCGATGTTAGACCAGGAAAATGATGGGAAAGTCTTACCTACCATAGAGGACTTAACACTATAATATTAGGAAGAGATACCAAAGGATACAAATTTGTATAAGAAGTCCAGTACAATGAAACAATGGCATCAAAAACTTTGGTAGGTTGGGTTGAAAGGACAACTTCTAGGCAAGGCCAATTGATACTCTAGGGAGAAGGTAAAGGAAAATTTTGAAATGGGTTACTATATAAATTTCATCTATTTTGGTAATTTTTTAGTGGAAAAAATGGAGCTATCGACTTACAAGGCCCATTTGAGGGGCAAGTCCTATTTTGGTGGTTGGGGTCCAAAAAATTCTAGATCCCATTTGGGGAATATAATGGGTTTTTTGGGGATCCATTTTTTTGGGACAAAGGTCCCTAATCCTTTTAAAATGTTATGTCTGTTGATATCTTTCCAATGATGAAAATATCACCTCAGTTAGAATTCATATGAGGAAGTTATGCCTCCCACATGTTGACCTATACTTTTGACCACCATGGTACCACGTGGATGTCATTTCATTTCACATTACTCACACAAGTGGAGCTACTTACATGTGGAATTTCAAGAATATTTTATAGGGTCCAAATATCCTAACCTTAACCCTAGACAAATGAGGACATGTTAAATATTGGGATGTTAGGAAAGGTAGAGGTTCCATTCTTGTTGTATTGATTTATTATTCCACAGTTGAGTAGAGAAAAGTATTGTGATATTGTGAGAAAAATAGAGGAAGTAGAAGGCCCTATAGTATCTATATACACTACAATGTATATGGAAACTCCACAATGAGTTCATCTTTCTTTGTATTTTCATTTCATACCTAAGAAGAAAAAAACAAGACATAGTCATCACCTTTTGGTTGTGTTTTCCCATATTGGGTTTTCCAGGGTATATATTGTGTTCATTTTGTGGATGGTGTGGTGTTTATTTTTTATATCCTTTTACTATATTCTCAATTTCTTTTAGTAATTCGAGTGTTATGCTAGTAATATTTAAGTTATAATATTAATTAAACACCATGCAATGGAGATATTTTGCATAAACTTGTAAGATCTATTGTGGAAAAATGTTCTAGTGGAATATCCATGGAAGTTTACAAATTAGAAGTATATTTATTAAGAGATTTACTTAGTGGTTAACGATAGAAGTCAAAATATAGGAATGTACATGTTATTATCCATACTAAAGATTCCTTCAGACGATTTGTTGTTGGATTTTGGACTTATACTACAAAACATGTAATGAGGATTTGGTGCTTTGTTTGTTGTGGTTGACAAGTTTACAAATATGATACCTTTATTCCTTACAGTAAGACTTAGGATACAACTCATTGCATGGAGTTATTCTTGAAGGAGGTGGTATATTTGCATGTATTTCCAAAGACTATCACATTAGATAGAGATATAAGGTTTCTATGCCATTTTGAAGAACTTTGTGGAAGAAGTTATGGATGAATCTATAATGTAGTTCAATGCATCACCTACAAAAGTTGCAAACAAAATTTTGTAAACTATTTGAGGTTCTTAGATAGAGAAAAGCCAAAATAATGGGATTTAGTTCTATCATATCCAAAGTTGCATACAACAAATATGTGAATAGGTCATTTGGGAAATCACCATATGAGGTTGTGTATGAACATAACCCATAAGGATTTATTGATTTAGATTATTTGCAAAGCGAGATGTGTAGGAGTGATGACACTAAAGCATTAACAAAACACATGAAAAATGTGTATGTGCAAATATAAGACAAACATAGATAGAATAATGAAAAGTATAAGGAGTGTGTAGATGAGCACAATGAGTCTAACACTTTTTATGTGGGTGATGAAGTGATGGTACATTTGAAGCATGAGTGCTACCCCATGGGTGCATATAGAAAATGTAATGTAAAGAAGATAGGTCTTGTGGGATAAAGAGGAAATTTGGTGAGAATTCATACCAAGTAAAGTTTTTTGAAGAATTGGACATTTCACCAATATTCAACATGTCATATTTGTATGAGTACAAGGTAGCAAAGAATGAAGATGCAACAAATCTAGGCCATATAAATATAGATTATCACAACCAAATGTTGAAGAGAAAGGTAGAGGAAATTATATTGTTAGACAACAAATTCTTAGAGACATGTAATGTAGCATACAAGTGATGCATGGTAAAATGGAAAGATAGGGCAATTGAGGAGAACACTTGGATTTTTGAAGAAAATTATAAAAAAAATTGCAAGGGGAAATTGCTTGAGGATGATAAAACCTCTATTCACAAAGGGAAATTTATTAAGAACACCCCTTGTAGACCTAGAGAAGATTGCAAAACGAACATAAAGGTTTGTGCAGAAGGATACAAATGAAAATCAAAGCAACATTGGAAATGAGTATTGCACATCAGAAGAAAGAATGTGGGATGAGCATATGCAATAGAAGGAACTTTGGAAGTTTTTTTATGAAAAACATGCTAATGTGGGAGAAGTGGACCAATGCATGAAGTGCCAAATCATATAAGGTAAAGGTTCAACAACAACTAATAAGCATGCATAGGGTAATCTGGAGGGTATGGAAAAAGGTTTAGTGTATAATATAGCTTGAGATGTTGCATAAAGCAAAGATAATATGAGAAGAAAATCCATAAGTGTGGTAAAATAAAGATGACACACAAGGAAGCTAAAGTTGTTAAATTTTCACTATGCTAGGCTCAATAATGAGGTTTATTTCAATTTTAGCATTTACTTGAACCATAGTCAAATGCAGCTACACCATTCACAATTGCTACAATAACTAATATCACAAGAAGAAATAGCATGCACAAGAACACAAGAAATATCCCGGGAAACCCTTCTCAACAAGGGAAGAAGACCCAACAATCCTTTGCTATATTCTCAAGAGAAAGACCTCCCACACCATAGACCTAGCACACAAAAGGGTGCTTTCCAAAACCAAGAAGCTAGCACCCAAGAGAGGTGTGCACTTCATCCCTAGAAGATGTACTTGCTGAAATTTCCAAATGTCATGTGACTTGTGTGTTTCTTCAATGGGGAAATCACCTTTATTTACACTAGACTAGACACATCAAAAGTGGTGTCTATTGGCACAACAGGGCCGACCTCAATAACTCAGAATATAATTAATAATTAAAATATTAATTATCCTTTACATTAATTATCTTTCAATTTATGGTGGGGCCGACTTGTACCCTTTACATGACAATTAGGGTTACAGGTAAATCTTACTCTTAGAAAATATAGCAAGGGATCTCACACACCCACTAGTGCTCAGCCACTAGGGGCACATCCACATTTTTTCAGTCACAGGGATGTCCTATTCAACAGATCTCTATCTCACTGAGTCTCATAGGAGAATCATCTAGAAGTAAGGGATGTCACACACCCACTAGTGCTTAGCCACTAGGGGCACGCCCACCTGTGCTCAACCACATGGACGTCCTACTCAACAGATCTCTATCTCAATGAGTCTCACAGGAGAATCATCTGGAGTACCACATCGTCTCAACTCTCTACACATAGGAGAACGATATACCCATCACATGGGAACCTTCACCCCTCATAGGGGTACACATCATTTCATCTCAAATGACACACCCATCTCATGGGAATCATCACCCCACAGGGGTACACACATCGATACACCCATTTCATGGGCATCCTCACACCATACATGGGCACACAACGTTTCATCTCAGTCTCAGAGAGGAATGACACACCTATCTCATGGGCACACCCAACTCATGGGCTCTCTCACAGTCCGACTCACTCAGTCTATGTCTTGGAGGATGTCTCACTAAGATGTAATCATAAACACTCCCTCTCGGATAGGGAGACATTCTCCACTAGGCCAAGTCTCTCACGAAAGTACTCGAACTTCATCTTGGCAAGTGGTTTGGTGAATATATATGCAATATGTTAATGTGTAGGAAGGTATTGCACGTGTACTGCTTTCCTTTTCACCATGTCTCTAATATAATGATATTTTATCTCAATGTGTTTCGATCTATTGTGAAACACATGCTTCTTAGAGAGCTTCACACGGCTTTGGTTATCACAATGAATAATGGTAGGATCCATCTCATGATAAAATAAATATGTCAAGAGTTTGCGAAGCCACACTGCTTCATGGACTGCCACACTCAATGCTATATACTCTGATTTTGCGGTACTCAAGGACATAGAGATCTATTCCCTGCCACACTAGGAAACCATGGCATACCTCAAGGTAAAACAACAACTAGGTGTGCTCTTCCAGTCCACTGTGCTCCCTACCCAATCTTCATCGACATATCCCTGCAAACTCAAGTCTACACTGGAGTCATATCTAAGGCCATATCCAACTGTGCCTTGTAGATATATCAATACATGCTTCGATTCTATCCAGTGAGTCTGTCTCGATTGACTCATGAACTGACTAAGTAAATTCACTGTATAGCATATATAAGGTCTAGTGTTAACCAGATACATCAATGATCCAATCAGCTGTTGGTACAAATGTGGATCAATCTCGCATGAATCAGTAGAAGCATCATTCATTTTCTTCAAATCCATCACCATCGGTGTAGGCATGGATTTACACTTTGTCATACCAAACTTATTTAATATCTCCACTGTATATTTTCCTTGAATCGGGAAAATATCATCAGTCTTCTTCCATACTTCTAGTCCCAAGAAGTAGTGCATTATACCCAGATCCCTCATCTCAAATTCAAAATTCAATTCTCACTTGCATTCAACAATAAGTCTTCTGAACCGGTGAGGAATAAGTCATCCACATACTGGACCAATATTACACACTTGTTACCAACAATATGATAATATAGGTAAGGATCAACAACACTCTTTTTGAATCCCAAATTCATTAAGAATCTATCCATCTTCTCATACCAAGCACAAGGTGCTTGCTTTAGTCCATACAAGGCTTTCTTCAACCTGCACACATGAGATTTTTCATCGTGTATTACAAATCCTTCTGGCTTCTTGATATAAACTTCTTCCTCAATCTCACCATTGAGAAAGGTTGTCTTTACATCCATCTGATGTAGTTTCCAACTCATGGATGTAGCCAGTGCAATGATAGTACAGATGGAAGTGTATCGGGATACTAGAGCAAATGTATCATCATAGTCAACTCCCTCTACTTGTGAGAGTCCTTTGGCTACAAATCTCTCTTTGTATTTCTCAAAACTTCCATCAATTGCATGATTGATCTTATAGGTCCACTTAGAAGTCACCACAGACTTCCTTTCTGGTCTCGAAACAATATCCCACACATCATTCTTCAAGATGGATTGATATTATTATGTCATGGCATCTTGCCATACCTGCTCACTTGTCTCTTCTCCATTACAAGAAGGCTCAGAATGAATGATGTGACTCATGGTTGAAAAGTAGCTCGAAAGTCTCTTTGGTCTCTTGCTCTCTCGGAATGTGCCTTGAGGAGTTGCATGTCCCTCTGCCTCTTGTAGAGTTTCTCAAGCCCAGACAAACCTTTTATGGCCTACTACAATGTCTCTGGGAATATCAACTATAGAAACTAGATCAACTGGATCAATGGTTGTCTCCCTATGAACTGTCGAAGGGGAAGAAGGTATTGTCTCTACCTTCCTTTTAAAAATTTTGACTCCCTCTGAAGTCTGAAGGATAGATATCTTCCTTTTCATGTTTGCTAACCTGGAGATATCTCATGTCTTCTCAGGTGCTCTACTAACTCTACAATATTTTGATGATCTCTGTACTAGGCTAATAACCAATATGGAATCCCATAGGGATAACAACCAAAATGGCCTCCTGTACTAGAATAATAATTAATCAAGAAAAATTGGACTCTCGTACTAGGGATAATGGTCCAAGTCAGGAGGGCTCCCACACTAGGGATAATACCCTTCATTTCCAAAATGCAATCAACTATAGGTTAATGATTAAATGAAATAAGGAATGTAATACAACAACTTACCATAGTCTACAGTTATGCTCACTCTTTGTATTTGGTCTTCCTGAGAAAGGTTAGAGGAAGTAATCCTCAATTCTCATGTCTTCATCTTTCTGAGGTGGGTCTGGATCAATGTCAATGGTGGAAGCATATTGTCTTCCTTTCTTTATGGTAGGAAAATTTCTCACAAAGTGTCCATACTTGTCACATCTGAAGCATTGGATATTTGACATGTCTTTTCTCTGATCATAACCTGAAGTTGATGAAGTCTTCTCATGTTTGAATGTTTGCATGAAGTTTCTTTTAAATCTTCCTTCTTTCTTTGTATGAAGTGAAAGAGCATGATTGTCATCATGAGGGGAGTCTTCCACTCCTCTATCTCTAAGTCTGATTTCTTCTTGGGTACAATCTATCCACAGACGATCAAAAGTAGGTAGTTTTTCTCTCCCACTAATACTTTGAAGAAATGGTTCCCAATGTTTTGGAATATTATTGAGAGTGGTCAAAAAAAATTCTCTATCATATATGATTTCTCCAATGGAACCTATATGATATCTTATATCTGACATCTTCATAAAGAAGGCAACAATGGTGTCACCTTTTGTCATCTTGATATTTTGAAGCTATCCCTTCAATGTAAGAGATCTGAGGGTGTTTTCACTCTCAAAAATATTCTTCAATGCTTCATACATTTCATAAGTTGTCTTCAGGTTGGAAATACAAGGCATGAGATGATCTCTTACTGAGTAGATGGTTATATTCCTTTACTTGACGCCATCTTCCTTCCTTTCTTCCTTCTTTTCATCGGTAGTTGTCTCTGGTAAATATTTTTGTATTGTCCACAATAGATCATCCTCTTCAGGAGTTATCTGAAGTCTTGAATTCCAAGAACTGAAGTTGCTTGATCCATCAAGCCTATCTTCCACCAAGGTTATGTTCTTCATATTTTCAGATTCTTCACAAACCCTTCCCAACTGGGCTAGAAAACCTAACAGCTAGCCTAGGCTAGAAAACTTAGGTTTTTTGGGCTTGTGATTGCCAAAAATAATCCTTGAAAGTCAGAAGAACACTGGTGAGCTGAAAATATCCTTCAATGAGCTACAAAAACCCTAAATCCGAATTTTCTGCAGAAAATTGCGAAACCCTAGGGCCAAAAATAAAAAAAAAATCTTGGAATTGTAATCTGAATCTTGTTGGAGGTGCATTGAAGGAGGTCGTACACTCTGATGCAATTTTAAGCCCCAACTTCCAAGTATTAAGTGTTGTAACACCCAAAAAGAGAGGGTCATATGGATTTTCTGGAAACCCTAGGAGGATGTACGGTTCTGCAGAAAGAGGAGGACGACTTGCTTGAAGCTTGTGCAATGGGTTCTTCAAGACCTATGCTCTGAAAACATGTTAAATTTTCACTATGCTAGGCTCAAGCATGAGGTTTATTTCAATTTTATCATTTACTTGAACCATAGACAAATGTAGCTACACCATTCACAATTGCTTCAATAACCAAGATCACAAGAATAAATACCATGCACAAGAACACAAGAAATATCCCAGGAAACCCTTCTCAACAAGGGAAGAAAACCCAACAATAATTTTCTATATTCTCAAGAGAAATACCTTCCATGCCATAGACCTAGCACACAAAAGGGTGCTTTCCAAAACAAAGAAGCTAGTGCCCAAGATAGGTGTGCACTTCAGCCCTAGAAGATGCACTTGCTGAAATTTCCAAATGTCATGTGACTTGTGTGTTTCCTCAATGGGGAAATCACCTTTATTTATACTATATTGGACACATAAAAAGTGGTTTCTATTGGCACAAAAGGTCTGAACTCAATAACTCGGAATATAATTAATAATTACAATATTAATTATCTTTTACATTAATTATCTTTCACTTTATGGTGGGGCCGACCTGTACCCTTTACATCACAACTAGGGTTACAGGTAAATATTACTCTTAGACAATATAGTAAGGGATCTCACACACCCACTAGTGCTCAACCACTAGGGGCACATCCACCTATGCTTAGCCACATGGACATCCTATTCAACATATCTCTATCTCACTAAGTCTCACGGGAGAATCATCTGGAAGAAAGGGATCTCACACACCCACTAGTGCTCAGCCACTAGGGGCACGTCCACCTATGCTCAGCCACATGGATTTCCTACTCAACATATATCTATCTCACCGAGTCTCACAGGAGAATCATATGGAGTACCACATTGTCTCAACTCTCTACATAGAGGAGAACGATATACCCATCACATGGGCACCTTCACCCCTCACACGGGTACACATCGTTTCATCTCAAACGATACACAGATCTCATGGGAATCCCCACCCCACAGGGGCACACACATCAATACACCCATATCATGGGCATCCTCACCCAATACAGGGGCACACAATGTTCCATTTCAGTCTTAGAGAGGAACGACACACCCATCTCATGGGCATCCTCACCCAATACATGGTCACACATCATTCCATATCAATATCATAGACGAACGACACACCCATCTCATGGGCACACCCAACTCATGGGATCTCTCACATGTCGACTCACTCAGTCTATGTCCCGGAGGATGTCTCATGAAGTTGTAATCATCAACAAAAGTGACATGCAAGGAAGGAAAAACGTATAAAATAAATCGATGTAATTGATCACTCAAGAAGGTAATTGTAGGGTAATTGCTATGAATATTATAATTGGAATACGAAAGAGTGAGTTCAGGTTTATTATTTATATTCAAGAGCTTAATATTGAGATTGTAGTTGAGAGAAAGATGAAGAGAAGAAGAGGGTAAAGAGGAGGAAGTCAAAGGACTATGGAAAGAAAGTAGAGGGTAGAGTTACATAGAATATGAATGGTGTGTGGAAGCCTAAGGATGAGAAATATATGTATTATAAATACCCTTGAAGAACCAAAATGAGTAGACCAATTCCCTCTGCTTGACTATCCTTTATTTTTGAATGTTTTTTTCTTGAATTTATGTACTTCATTAAAGAATATTAAGTGTTTCGGTTGCATAGTATAATCTATATTCAACCCACACATGAAAAGGAGAAGGGGCCCATTGCACATTTTCCTACACCAAAGAAAATTCATCCATTTTGTCTCTTCATGCCCAACCATTTTTCCTTCATGGATATCTACCCCTTATTTTTCCAAGGCATTTGCTAGATTATTATATACTCTTAGCACATGGATGAACAAAACTTGTGAGAATAATTGTTATATATCTAGGGTTGTGTCACATAAAAACAACACCTAGAAGTTGGATATAGAGATTTCCCGTGTAAATAGGAGGATGATGATCACTGAGTCATCAAAACAAATGAATTATCCATATTTTAAAGGCTTGAGACAGAGAATTCCTTGAAATGATATGGGGGGCTCATATGCATTAATATTTGTAGAGCTCATGCCTTCAAAAAACATCAAGTCCAACCTACCATTAGAGTTCCAAACAAAACCCTATGTTCTATCATTCCTAGGGCTGCAATATAAAACTTCATTGAAGAATAAAATTCGATAGGTATTGAGATGTTATCCAATCCGTTGACTCCATGTTTTGCCTAGTTTTTTCCTTCTCTAAGTCTATTTTTGAACATGTGGAACGTATAATCCATACCTCTATTAGCCCTTTTTAAAGGTATTATTAGGTTTCTTCTATCAATTTGCTATGGATCAACATAAGGTATGTGTTGTATTTAGTTTTGATGATTTTATGATGATTTATCCTTAATCGAATAAACCCAATCCATTAACATTTGTCTTTTGATTGAAACAGATCGAAAATGCAATACATCCCTCCATTTGGTCCTCGATCTGGTCCTCGATCCGATCTATTATCACTCTGTAATTTCTCCAGGCTAAGGGGAGAAATCACAAAGGTAACCTCAAACCACTTCTAGGTCAGAATATAACCCTTCTAGCCTTGGAGAGGGCTCTCTCACTTAGATTACTCAAAAAATAAGATATTAGGCTAGGTAATAAGATCAATAAATTTGATTTTTTAAAGGTCTGTTGATGAGAAAAGAGACAAATCTATTGGGCATGGAGTCATGTCAAATCAATTTTTTGTTCAATGAGATGATGGGAAAATAAAGGGGTTTTTTTTTTTTTTTTACAGGGGTGAGGTAGGCAAATTTTGTGGAGGATTCAGATCATATTGTTGCAAGAGTTGAATGTAGAAAGGGTGAAATACAAACAAATTAGAGCATCAAACCAAGGATGAATTCTAAAGTGATGCTTTAAGTTGAAAACATTGATAAATTGGCAAAATTGAAACAGAGCACCATTAAAATGAATTATGGATCAAACATCTGTTTTTTCCAAGCAAGAAGATACATATTAAAGGAATTTAAACACATAATATAACTTAAAAATCAAAGGAGCACAAAACCACCAAACTTCTGACACAAGAATCCCTGTGAATCACCTGTTATTCCATTCATTCACTTGGAAAAAAATTAGAATGCACAAAAGTGTTTCTCCTCTAATCTGACCAACTCCCTTCACATTTAAATTATAAATAAATAAATGTGTGTATATATATAGAGAGAGAGAAATAAATCCCTCAAATTTCTGAACTGTCTGCCATGAAAAAAGGGTCGGACTGTTGAAAATAGGGGTCAACTCAGACTCTTGTATCTCCCAAAATATGACAGTTGTAATAAAAATGAAATATTTTATTATAGATGATTCTGTCCTGAGTAAAAACCTCTCTCAGTTTTTTCAAATTCATCTCCATCTTTCCAAAACATCTGTCGCAAACACATGACAAAAACATGAAAAATGGAAGCCTGAAAAATAGTGCTTAGAGATAGATTAGATTCTCCCAATTCCTGATACTTGTGTAAAATATGGGAGAGGTTAATGTAGTTTATCCCGTGCTGGACAATAACCTCTTTCCATTTCTCAAAAATCCTTCTTTTTTTCCAAAAAATCTCTTTGAAGTGGACTGGTAAAAAACTTGTGAAAATTGGTTTTCGGAGGAAGGAGAGTGGATTTCGGACCCCCCCTCGGGTGGTAAGTTCTATTAGGGGGGGGTACAAAATCTCGTGGAGGTGACAAGTGTCCCATGGTGATTTCACTTTTAGGACCCCCCCTTTGGTTTAGTGACGTAAGGGGGGGGGGTCCGGAATATGAGAAAGGGGCGTGGGTTTAGAACTTAGGGTAAAAAAAAATAGTTTTTAATTAATTAGGTTTTTTTTTTTTTAGTTTTTTTTGTTTATTGTTTTATTTATGTTTTATTTTATTTTGTTTTTTTGTTTGTTTTATGATTTTTGTTTTTACGTTTTGTTTTATTATGTTTTGTTTCATTATATTTATTTTTTATTTGTTTTTATTTTTAAATTGTTTTATTTTTAATTAATGTTTAATTATGTTTTTAATTATTTAATTAATTATTAATATCTTTTAATTTTAATATATTATTACATTAACCTAATTTATAACCTAGACACACTAATCTAATTAAATTAACTTTACTAAGCTAATTAATATGAACAATGCCACTAACCATTTATTATTAACCTATTGTTTTTTAGCCTAAGCTTGTTTATTCATGCAGGGACGAAATTTGCAGAGGGGTGAAGAAATGGAGGGTGAGGGAATGAAAGGCACAACATGGTGATGAAGGATCGGGAGAAATGGATGGAGGGAGAAGAGAAATCAACTAAACCCGACAAGCCAGGTGTCTTTATCACAAGAGCAATGCCAAATAGATAGCTGAAGAATCAAATCACATATGATTATAGGACCCTAACACGATCCTCGATTCGGTCCTCTATCTGTCCCTTGATACGGAACTCAGAGCGCAATGATTTGTGGGTTGGTATATCGACGGGCTCTTCCTGGAAAATGAAAAACGTGGGTTTTATTCCTGTTCAAACCCTCCATCTATGTAACTCATTACATCTTGATTCGAACAATTGTGTTCGGCCTCTATTTTGAGCGCATGAAGTTGTTAGAAGATGTTGTATGTTATTGTTTTAATGATTTTCTTTTGTAGGAGAGTGTCAACCCTTTTAGTGGTCGACCTCTTAGTCATATTAGAAACTCTATAAATACTGAGGTTTCTCATAACATAAAGACAACAATTTTATTATAGCTATTATATTGAAGTCTCTTTGTAACACAATTCTGGTGTTAATGCAAGTGATGTGCTAAGATTGTGATTGTCTATTGAGCTGGAGTAGCACCAAAACTACCTGGGGGGGCCACCAGTGGTCTGTGTGTTTTTTTTACTTGTTGTATATTCATATTTTCATATCTAACTCTCTTGTGCAAATTTCTTGTTTAATTGTGTTTTCTTATCTAACTTGCAAATCATTTGTAATTTTCTAGATCTGGACATCTAACTGTATATTTCCTAATGTATAACTCTTTATGCAGGTTATCTACTTAGATTGTGTTTCATTAACATATATACTCTCTTGATCATCTCATTGTTCATATATACATATATCTTTCTCTTCTCATCCACATAAGCTATATTTTACTTTGCAAATTGGGCATCTAGACAGTGTATATAACATTCTTTTATAAATCCTTTGTGTATTTTAGTTGTGTTAATAACTCTTTTCAAATTGTAATCTCATTGTATTTACTCTCACACTATGTTGTAAATATAATCCTCTTTGTAAATGGATCACTAGGAACTGAGCGTGTTTATCAAGAAGTTGTTTATAACCAGCTAAGTAGATTAAACTAACCCCTGCAGGACTGTATAATCATTATATTTTTTGACTAGAGTATTTCTGGTTTAAAGTACAATAGCATAAGTATTTTTTATTAAGAACAATAGCATAATTTGATTGAAGCATTTCCTATTCAAGTACAGTAATGTAATTTCTGGTTTTAAGAATTGTTCATAGATTAAATTAAATCACAAGAACATGTATCTAATAATTCCTTAATGGAAAAGATTTCAGTAGATTGTCTTGTTTATGCTTTGCACATATCTGTAGAAATCAATATTGAATTGATTCCATTTGAATTATCAGATGAGTTGTCCTAGTTTATTTAATATCTTTATTATTTGAGTTTTCCAACATTAGATTTGATTAGGCTAGACTAGGCTAGATTAGAGATATAGACCTGCACATACAGTGCTAGCATCTCAAAGCCTAGGAGCCTCAGGTTGACAATTTAATTTCAAAATAGATAACATATATTTCACTTGGCATTTTTGGCGACATTGTCGGGGAGGTGCTAAAGGGATTATAGCTTAGGTAGGTAGGTTGTTGTTAATTAAACAACAAGGGGGAGGAAAAACTTTAAGACGAGAGGTAAGAACTTGCGCATCCATTTTAATGGGTTTCCCCAAAGCCTCGGTGTTCCCTTTCCGCAAGAGTGTTTACTTTTTTTGCAAGTTTGTTTATTTTTCTTAGTGTGTTTACTTTCTTGCAATTTACTTTCCAGCGAGCATGTTTAGTTTCCTGTAAAGGCATGCTTTGTTTCCTGCAAGTGCTTTCTTTCTTGCAATTGTGTTCTATTTTTGAAGAGATAACTCTTGTGTATAGATAACTCGGTGACAGAGATGTCTAAAGTAGCATGAGGAGTTCCAGTTTTCTTTAAGTAGTGTTCTTTAAGTTTTGAAATTAATTTCATTTCATTTTTGTTTTAATAGCATTAAAATTCAGTTATTATTAAATTGGGTGTTGTAAGAACCCCAGATACTCACCCTTGTGTGACACAGGACTCATTAACCAAAAAAATAAATGCAAAGATGATAACCTTGGAAGAACTCTCTCAAATCCTGGCAGCAACCGAGATTTATCCTTCTCATGAGGAAAATATTTTGGCAGCAGCCAAAAATTTATCTATATCTCCGGAAATACTAGAAAGACCAAAGTTCCGTGAGCTACAAAAATATTCTCCTTGCCAAACTATGGAAGGAGCTGAAAATTTAACAAATACACTTGATGGAGAACAACCATGCAGACCTGAGAATGAAGAGTTCCTCACATGCAATTCAACAGATCCTTCATGCACTACAAAAATCAATCATTTACAAGAGGAGGACCTATATCAAGATTATGTCGAAATTTGGTTTCAAAAGGTCATTAGGCCACAATACTATTATCTTCGTCAACACCTTCTCATGCCAAAGAAAGTAGGTTGGTTGGTTCTTCATATCCAGGTAATCATTGCGGTAACTTTTTCATATGTGGATATGGGTGTGTTTCTTATCTTGCTTTGCACATGGTTACATTTGAAAAGTTCTTACACTTGAATAAAGATTTCCCTTTGTTTTTAGATAGAGTAGGATAATAAATAAAAGTTGCATGTTGTTAGTTTAGCTTAAAGTCTAATGCAACCTCATTTTACATTTTCTTTTTAATAAAATAACTATGATATACATGTGGATGTGACTTGATCTCATTGATCTCATCAAACCTACAGGCTACTAGTACAATTCATCCAAATCTCTGAGTGGGTGAGTAGAGTATTTTTATAAAAGAGTAGCAAGAAGGTCTACTTGACGATTAAGCCATGGACACATCAATTTAATTTCAATGGAAGAATATGAGTAGGAACTACATATATCTTTTTGTTATTTTCCAATGGTTCCATCCAATACACATTAAAATGCTCAATTGTGCCATATCTTCGGATTGGTTACACTCACTTAAGTATCCCTTACATTAGGACAATCTGTAAAGGTAATATATATATAAAAGAAAATCATCCTCCAACCCATATACCATCCCAGTCCATAAAAATGTTTTCAGAGATGCCTCCCCATCCTCTTGCAAAAAGAAACATTCATATACAAATATTAAAAGTGAGGGTAAGGACTAGTCTCTGCTATAAAAAGGGTGTAAGAGGCTAACCCACCAAGATATTGAACATGTATCCTGGTAGCGGCTACTGGCCTATGGTATGACTAGGTAAACCCGTCGGAGTACTGAACAGGCTTGCTGGAAGCAAGGAATTATACCTGGGGAGGATGATGACTTAAAAATAATAAATAATAAGACTTTGATTTTAAAACTTGTTTTGATGTATGGCACTACTTGTGGGTATGACTGAAAGGGAGTATGCATGGTTAAGTAAAAGTAAATGAACTCCATTCACTTTCCATTGGGGGTTAACCTGAAGATGATCTTAAGACCCTCTTGTCTAATTCTTCCTAACTATATGTGAGATGTTTTGTCTTACAAGTGGGGCCTTTCTCTTAACCATTTTTCTAGGCTAACATGTGAAATTTACCTATACACTCGGAAGCCATAAATCGTAGGATATTGGAAGGATTGATTGGTTTCCTATATGTTTGATTAAAAATAGATACAATGCTTAGATGTGGGGGAAGGGATAAACGTTGTTCATTCGTTTAGTAAGTCTATGTGAAAGGGCCATATAATTTATGTCATATAGAGACACATTATGAAACTGCTTTCTACACAATATGGTAGGTTGTCATGTCAACGATTGTTAATACTTGCACATTATCTAATTAACTATATATTATTAGAATAATCTTATGATGACGAGATTGTTTCTTCCATCATAGTTTCAGTTTTTGATGAAAAGGAGGACTAATTCAGGAATTTTTTGTTGCAGTTACATGACAAAGGAAACTAAGATGAATACTTCATTCCATCCTCTCATCCACCTTGGCAGACAAGATCCTTACAATCCAATGACTTTGGAAATTACAGGCTTATTGTTGACTATTGTGTAATTTTCAAACTAGATGGAGTGTCAGATGGAGTGTTGGATGAGGTACTATAACAAATATTGTAACCTGTAAGGGTGATTTACAACACTTCAAGTAAATATCAATTGGATCCAACATGGTTTAACATATAAATTGGGATCATATGGTTTAAATATAATTTAACACATACAAATTATGTATGCATGATAAATATTTTGATCATAATGTCCAAGTATTTGACTTGGACATTGATCAAATCATTTCAAGAATCACCATAGCGATTTTAAAGGCGATGTGCATAATCATTAATGATGGTGTTCCTTTTCTCTCATTAATCCCAAGTAACGATTGATTTCAAAAACACTTGCTCACATTTCCGATTTAGGGAAACGAGATACTCTGCATTCCCTCTATTTTTACTCTACATTTCCTCTGTTTTTCCTTGCCACTATGTCGAACCGCCATGAAGCATCGGAAGAGGCCTAAGAAGAAGTCTCCAGGACATGAGGAAGAAGCCCCTAAAGCTTAATCCATTTCCTATCTCAAGATCATGTCACTACCTCTAAGTATAGTTGTGTTTTGGCAATCTATTTTCTTTGCAGAGGGACCTGCAAAACCTTAGGCATGGGAGGAATGTTGACTCCATGTTTTGCCTAATTTTTTCCTTCTCTAAGTCTCTTTTTGAACATGCAGATCATATAATTCATACCTATATTAGCCCTTTTAAAAGGTATTATCAGGTTTCTTCTATCATTTTTCTATGGATCAACATAAGGTATGTTTTGTATATAGTTTTGATGATTTTATGATGATTTATACTTAATCGAATAAACCCAATCCATTAACATTTGTCTTTTTGTTGAAACAGTTCGAAAATGCAATACAACCCTCGATTCGACCTATGATCCAACCCTCGATCCGATCCTCGATATGGCTCTCGATACGGAACTCAGAGCGCAATGAGTTGTGGGTTGGTATATCGGTGGGCTCTTCTTGGAAAATGCAAAACATGGGTTTTATTCCTATTCAAACCCTCCATCTATGGAACTCATTACATCTTGATTTGAATAGTTGTGTTCGGCCTCTATTTTGAGCACATGAAGTTGTTAGAAGATGTTGTCTGTTATTGTTTTAATGATTTCTTGTTGTAGGAGAGTGTCGACCCTTTTAGTGGTTGACCTCTTAGTCATACTAGAAACTCTATAAAGGTTTCTCAGAACAGAAAGACAATGATTTTATTATAGCTATTATATTGAATTCGCTTTGTAACTCAATTCTGGTGTTAATACAAGTGATGCATTGAGATTGTGATTGTCTATGTGTTTTGTTTACTTGGTGTATATTCATATTTTTATATCTAACTCTCTTGTGTAAATTGCTTGTTTAATTGCGTTTTCTTATCTAACTTGCAGATCATTTGTAATTTTCCAGATCTAGACATCTAACTGTATATTTCTTGATGTATAACTCTTTATGCAGGTTATCTACTTAGATTGTGTTTCATTGACATATATACTCTCTTGATCATCTCATTGTTCATATATACACATATCTTTCTCTTCTCATCCACATAAGTTGTATTTTACTTTGCAGATTGGTCATCTAGATAAAGTATATAAAAGTCTTTTATAACTCCTTTGTGTATTTTAGTTGTGTTAATCACTCTTTTAAAATTGTAATCTCAATGTATTTACTCTCACACTATGTTGTAAATATAATCCTATTTGTAAGTGGATCATTAGGCACTGAGTGTGGTTATTAAGAAGTTGTTTATAACCAGTTAAGTAGATTAAACTAACCCCTGCAGGATTGTATAATCATTATATTTTTGACTGGAGTATTTCTAGTTTAAAGTACAGCAGCATAAGTATTTTTTATTAAGAACAATAGCATAATTTGATTGAATCATTTCCTATTCAAGTACAGTAATGTAATTTCTGGTTTTAAGAATTGTTCATAAATTAAATTAAATCACAAGCACATGTATCTAATAATTCCTTAATGGCAAAGATTTCAGTAGACTGTCTTGTTTATACTTTGCACATATCTGTAGAAATTAATATTGAATTGATTCCATTTGAATTATCAGTCGAGTTGTCCTAGTTAATTTGATCTCTTTATTATTTGAGTTTTTCGGCATTAGATTAGATTATGCTAGACTAGGCTAGATTAGAGCTCTAGATCTGCACATACAGTCCTAGCACCTCGAAGCCTACGAGCCCCGGGTTGTCAATTTAATGTCGAAATAGATAGCATATATTTCACTCGAATATTCCCATAAGAATGATGAATCCCAAAAGGACTTTCTTCAATGTATATTAAGCTATCATAGGATTCTTGAGATGCATATTAGTCCAACAACTTTAAGGAATTTGAGCCACTTTATTTCTTCCTCTTAAACTTTGTGATCCTTTCTCATGCCCGATGCTTTATCTCATGGGGGGGATTTTGGTCATTGAAAATTTTCTTATTTTAGATAACCATAGCATCTAGATGACGAATCTTAGAATTTTGTTTTGTCTCTATGAGTACAATATTTACCTAGTCATTCCATAAGGTGGTTACACACAAGGAAATAAGTTCTTAAGGTTGTAGAACCTATAATTAACTCCATATTATTTTCTTCATTATTTTTCTTTCATTGTCATTATCATTCATAAACTTATTCTTTCTATCAATTCTAATTTAACCATATTCCTCCCACTTTATGCAAGAACCCTCCTGCAACATTACATGACATATATTGATTGTTTTCGCTAAGGATGGGTGAAGTGTTCCCTTGAAACATCGGTCTATAAATTAGTCTTTAACCAAAACAACATGAATATTTATTAATTGTCCCCATAATATGACAACATTATAGACTTCCTCTATCAAATTTGATACTAGACCTCATAAAATCTACCCCCTCATTAATACATAAGGTGAAGCTATACTCCAAGCATGGAGTTTTTCTTTTGGATTGCAACATCATATAGTTCATCATCTTAGGATGTCCTTTAGAGAAAAGGAAAGCATGACCTTGGTAGATGCTCCATTTTTACGCAAGAAGCATGTATTTTGCATCCTTTATTGAGTGTCCATTTTTGGCAAAGGTATGGACATTGACACTCTCTTCAAATCATAGAATACCATAATGGAGTGTATTTTGTTTGATAGAAGTGCTAAAAAATTGGTTATTTCATTTCCCTCAATTCATTATCTCTAACGTTTCCCTTTCCCTTTACCACAATGCTTGTTATTGTATGCTTTTTCTTCTTTGATGATGGGTGGAATGTTAATAAAACATGCACTAGTTATAAATTCCCTCATGAAAATAAAACCAAAATATTTGATAATATATTTGAGGATTGCCTAGAAGTATTATATGGTCTCTTTGATTGTGCATAAATTCTTCCATTTTCCTCTATAGGAATTTTTACCACTCAAACTATCACCCTAGGTGTGAAGTCTTCACCAATTTAAATCCAAGTGGAACTCAGAAGAGTCACCACTATCACCTGAGTAACCTCTTCCATCACTTTATGTAACATACCCATCCACCAGTTGGGTCACATCACTACTAAAATGTCCCAATAATTTTTTTTGATATTAAATCTAATGCAACAATAACACACAACATGACATTTTAACTCATGCATCTATATATATTGAATAAAAACATAAATACAATAATTTTAAATGTGCACAACAATAGTTAAACCCATAAAACAACATTCAACCATACAAATAGAGGTTCGTGTGCATCAATATACACATAGAAAGTAACATTAACCAAATATATCATAGAGTAAATTGCACGGCAGTTGTATCAACATTATACATGAATAAACACAACAAATAGAACACTTATCTTATAAAATATGAAACATGTTGCAGAGGACAAACGTTCCTCCCAATCGTAGCCTTGTTGTTCCAGTTCTCAACAACAATACACCCCCGAGCTAGGGCTATGAATCCACAAGAGATGGTGGTCCCTAAGGCTAGCTAATGTTCCCCTCTCAACAGTCAAACTCACAGCTAATTCTAGTCCACCAAATCTCTTCTCCTCAATCTGCACAACCCAAGGATGGAATCCCCCTTCATTGTCATAGTCACTCAAGAATTTCCACTCCCCTCCAGGTCTTCCAACACAAGTTGGAAAGGATTTCTACTTGTTGGGACCTCAAGAATTCTACAACTACAACACAAATTTTCCCAACAACAAAACACATGCTTCCTCGACTAATTTTTACATCACGTTACTTCCAGGGACACATCCTCTTTCTCCATGAATTTTCATCTCCGAACAACTGCCAAACCTTCCCACAATAGCTACCTTTAAGCTTCAACAATCAGAACTCCATTGTTGACCATAAATCTCCATGTAAATACTACTCTCCATGCAAAAACGTGAATGTGTCAAATCTAGTCTTTTACCCATATGAATTTCCTTCCTTTCTCTTACTTGCTTGACTTGCACTCTTCCCCAAGCTAATTATACTCAAACCCATGAACTCAATAACTACATGGGATGTGACTCTCACACCCACCTTCTTACATGAATTCGATTGGTTGGGATCTATAACACTCAACAACTAATTGAAGGTTCATGGTAAGAATAATTTAGAAAGAAATAAGAAATGGGTTTTGGTTTAATAGGCATGGGTAAACTCTCCCCCTTGGACCCCTTCCCTCTCTTGTGGATACTTATCCCCCAAATATTTGTCCGTGTCCATTTGTAGTTGACGATACATTTTACTCATTATATTTATTTTACATCATTTACATATTACATCACTATGGCTATGGCTCTCGGCCATATACTACATCTAAAATATACATCACTAGTTTAGGGTTTGAAAAAGGGGATGTTACATTCCCCTCCCTCTACAAAATGCACTATCCTCAATGCACATAACCATACAATTTACACATTGACATATATAAAAACATTACATCAAAATACTTGATAATTCCACAACTTAATAACTCACGCAACAATTCCAACCAACAACTCCCTTTTCCCCTCAACCCATACATCAGTTGGACAAGAAATCTCATAATTGTGGCTCTAGAAACTTTAACTACCCAAATGGAGTCTTCATTAGGTAATGTACAAATGTACATTCAATTTTCTTCAAAAATTTCAAAAATTTGCGCGTATGCTTCCTGCATGGCTTCCTCGTGCTCCCATGTAGCATCTTCAAGACTATAATAGGTCCATTGAGCCTTTACAAAGCCAATATATTTGTTCCTAAGCACTTTGAATTTACGGTCTAGGATGCACAATGGTTCCACCCATAAATCCCCTTCCTGTTCCACCTATATCACATGATTATGATTAGGTACATACTTTTTTAATAAAGACACATGGAACACCTTATGAATTCTCATGGATGCAGGTAATGCTACCATGTATGAAACTAGTCCTATCTTTTCTGAGACCTGAAAAGGCCCACAATATCTCGCTGCCAACTTTGGGAAACTTCCCAATTTTATCGAGCTTCTCTTGGCTTTAACTTTTAAAAATACATGCTCTCCCACTTTGAATTCTCTATGTGTTCTTATTTTATCGAAATAACTCTTTATCCTATCCCGTGCAACTTTCAAGTTCTACCTAATATTTACCATCTGTTCTTCCATTCCCTTTAGCAATTCTTTCCCAATCACGCCTTTGTCTATTGGGTTATCCCAACTTACTGGTGCGTTGCATTTTCTTCCATATAATGCTTCAAATAGGCTCATCTTCAATGATTCTTGATCCCCATTATTGTAGGAAAAATCAACTAAATGGATATAGTCCTCCCACCTAGAAGGATTATCCATTACATACATTCTCAACATATCCTCAATTATCCAATTAATTCTCTTTGTCTTCCCATCTAAATTTGGGTGATATGTTGTATTGAAATTCAAATTTGTCCCAAATCCTTTAAACAAACCCTTCCAAAAATTGGAAGTGAACTTGGGATCTCGATCCAACACTATTGCCTTAGGCACACCATGTAGCCTAGCAATTTCTCTCATGTAATTTCTACAATATTGTCTTCTGTATGAGTTACTTTCACCAGAATGAAATGTGAATCCTTTGTAATATTGTCCACCACTACCATGATGGAATCATGTTTCCTTGTTGTCCTGGGAAATTTGGTAATGATATCGATAGTAACAACTTCCCATTTCCATTCAGGAATGGGAAATGGTTGTAGCAATCCAGTTGGACATTTGTGCTCAACCTTTACCTTTTGACATTCCATGCATCTAGCTAAATAATCAGACATATTTCTTCATACTAGGCCAAAAATATTGGCCTCTTACAGCTGTAAAAGTTTTCCGACATCCTAGATTTTCAGTGCATGGCACATTATGCGCCTCCTTTAGAACTAAATTTCTTAATTATTGAGAATTGGAAACATAAAATATGTTCCAAAGTAAGAGGTTTCCATCCTCTTTCAGCTTGTAATCCTTATATTTATGTTGTATATCATTATGTTGTAAGTTTTATTTAATTTGCATATAATGTTGATTTGTTGTTATAGCCTCTAGAATTTCGTCTTTTAAATATGTCCTATACATACTAATGGTTGTAGCATGCATTTTATGCACTCTTCTGTTGACTGCATCAACCACCTTATTCTCTTTTCTTTTTATGTGCTTGATATC
The DNA here is from genome assembly GCA_009831015.1 of Picea engelmannii. Classification (NCBI taxonomy): domain Eukaryota; kingdom Viridiplantae; phylum Streptophyta; class Pinopsida; order Pinales; family Pinaceae; genus Picea; species Picea engelmannii. The sequence goes on along the minus strand of ML780703.1, from coordinate 149,688 downwards.
AAAGTTATATTCACTAAGAAATTGCAGCCATCTAGTTTTTCTAGCATTTAGTGTTGGTTGTTCAAACAAGTATTTTAGAACACTATGGTTTGTTCTTAATTCAAATTTTATTCCCATGAGATAATTCCTCCACATCCTTAAGGCATGTACTATGGTTGTCAACTCCAAGTCATGTGTGGCATAATTTATTTCATGTTCCTTCAATTTTATGGACTGATAACAAATTACATTTCCATTTTGCATAAGAACTTCATCGAGCCCTTCCTTGCATGCATTTGTGCACACAATAAAATCCTCATCTGGATTTGCATCTTTTAAAATAGGTGCATTGGTTAGAAAATCCTTTAAGCACTTGAAATTATCTTCATTCTTAGCACTCCATTCAAATTTTACTCCTTTCTTTTGCAAAGATGTTATTAGGTGTGCAATTTTGGATAATCTTGCAATGAATCTCTAGTAGTAACCATCTAGAACCATAAATGATCTAACCTATGAAATGTTTGTTGGCGCTAGACAACTATTAATTTCTTCAATCTTTTGCAGATCCACTGATATACATTTTTCTAAAATATTGTGACCCAAATAGATTTGCATTTGATAGAAAGTGCATTTACTCAACTTGGCACACAATTGGTGCTCTCTCAACACTTGTAGCACCAGTCTCAAATGTTTTTCATGATCCTCCTTTGTCTTAGAATAGATAAGAATATCATCCGAGAACACAATGAAAAAATTGTCCAGGAAATCTTTGAACAACCCATTCATTAGACACATAAATGTAGTGGTGCATTTGTCAACCCAAAAGGCACCACCACAAATTCATAGTATCCATACCTTGTCTGAAAGGTTTTTTTGCTAGTATCCTCTTCTCTAATTCTCACTTGATGATATCTTAACCTAAAGTCAATCTTGGAGAATATATTTTCTTCTTCCAGTTGATCAAAAATATCATCAATCCTTGGCAAAGGATATTTGTTCTTGACTGTAACCTTGTTCAAATGTATGAAGTCGATACATAACCTCAGCATTCCATATTTTTTATTGACAAAAAGAACTGGGGAACCCCAAGGAGAAACATGTGGGCATATGTCCTCTTTCTTGAAAAACTCTTCTAAATTCATTTGCAACTCTTTTAGCTTTGGTGTGCTCATTTTGTAGGGAGTCTTGGATATTGGGGCAGCTCCAAGCATTAAGTCAATGGAGAAATCTATATCCCCTTTTGGTGGAAATCCTAGCAACTCCTCAAAAATGTATTCAAACTCTTTCAAGAGTGGATAATATTCAAGACTTGGCTCATTGTCCTTCATTGGCTCTTACATATGGGTTGCATATATCTGACACCCTTTTCTAAGACTTTCTTTTCAGCTGCAATGTTGAAATATATCAGACAGATATAGGCCTTGGAATACCTTACATTGTCCTTGAATTCCCTTCTTCATCAAGACATGTGAAGACCTTGTTATAACAATTTGAAACAATGCAATTATTTTATATCCAATCCATACCAATCAAGTAGTCATAATACCCAAGTGGTATGATGTTCAAATCTACCTTAGTGTTAATTGCATTCATGTTTATATGACATTCTTTAAAAAGCTCATTAATTCTTTTCTTGGTTCCAATAGCTAGATGAACTAACCAAGACTTTTCATGCTTACCATTCTTCAATTAAATATTTCAACTAGCCTTGGATATATATAGCTATGACTAGCTCCATAATCAATTAAAATAGCTATGGGATGATTATCAATCTTACCTTCCACTTAAATCATGTGGGATTGATAGCTTGTTTGTCTATTGTCCAAGGCTACATAGATCCTTGGCATGATTTTTCCCACATCCTCTATTATATCTTCTTGATTTATGTTGTGCATAGTCTTGATATTATCTCCTCTATGAGGGAAATATTTATACATGTGATCTACTTCACATCCCCAACACTTTATGGGTTGTTTTCTTGGCCTCTTTCCCAAGGGCTCTGTCACTTTTTGATCGCCTTGAGATGGATGCCCTTGCTTATTTTCTTGAGATCTATTCCTTATGAAAGGTGGCTTGAATCCTTTCTTCCTTTGGTACATCTTTCCTTTATTCTTGTCATCCTAGACCCTTTGGAAAGTTTTCCTTCCTGTGTTCTGATCATACAAATACTTTTCCTTTCTTATGGCTTCTTCTAAATTCTCGGGCTCATCAAACTAAATTTTACCCTTGTAGAAGGATGGCAGTCCACTCAGGAACCTCTGAATTTTGACCTTCTCATATTTGATGAAGCTCACATACTTGAGACGTTCCAAGAACTTTCTCTCATATTCATCCATGGTCATGTTCCCAAGTTTGATTTCAAAGAACTCTTGCATATTATTGTCATAATATTTCTTTAACAAGTACTATTGCTGAAAATATTTCTTGAACTGCTTCCAAGAAATTATTTTTTCATAAATGTGCTTAACTTGCTTCAGTCGATCCCACCACATATATGCCTTTCCTTAAAGTTTGTAGGCTGCAATTTGGGTTTCTAAATTTGATGAGTAATCATGAAACTAGAAATACTTCCTCATTCCCAACAACCATGCTTCTTAATCTTCTCCTCTCTTGTTCTCTCCATCAAATGATGGTGGCTTAATTTTCCTCAACTCCCCTTGCAAGTTATCTGACCAATGTCTCCTCTCTGATATCTGATCAAAGACATAATTGGGCTGATTGATGACCATGAATGTGCATATTCTCTTCTCGTCGAGTGCCCCAGGGAATGATGATGATGATGATGATTATTGTTGACACTCCTTGAGCATCTAGATCGTTCATGATAATCTCTTTTATCATGAGGTCGAGATGTTTCTACTTTCCTGGCACTAGCTTCCTGCTTTGTGCTCAAATATTTGTTGGCTTGATTTTGTAGCATATTTAGGCTTTGTAGTATCTCCTCCTTATCTTTTCATTATCGTCCCTATAGCTCTGTACTTATCTTTGCATGCTTCTCATAGTTAAGGCTTCTAGCTATCTCTTCTTCCATTAGACTTTTTCTCAGCATTACCCATGTTGACATGAATACCTCTTATCTATTTTGCATAGATTTAAAACCCTTGAGCATCCTCCATATCTCTAGTTATCATGTAGGAACTAAAGTCTATTTTTTTGTTATCTCTAATTCTGCAAGAATGTGCATGCAAGAATTGTTATTATAATTAAGCATATTGCAAAATATTTATTAATTATATTACAGGTTATTCTTCATTTAAATTTATTAATAACACAATACACCAAATAAAAATATTATGCCCTATATATTATCCTTCGAAACATCTCTCCAATGGATGTACCCATGCTTCATTATGAGTTCTAAGCGAACATTTACAAAATTTATAAGTTGCAATTTCCACTCTTTTACTACTTCAAAAATGTTTTTTATTACTTTTTGAGAAATTTTGGTTCCCAATTCAAAATTATGGGTGGACATATGTCTTCTCCTCCTCAATACCTTTCCAATGACTATTTGTTTTCTCAAATCTGAGCTCTGAGTTGGAAGTTATGGTCTGAAGAAGTTTTGATTGTTTTTCTCAATTTAACCATGTATGCTACAGGTGCCTTATTTTTCTTCCTGCACATTTTTAGGTTCCCATAACCTAAATTTGGTTCCATGTTTTTGTTCTATGGTTCAAAATATTTCCATAGATTTCTCATGTTCCCCAAACTGAATTTTGAGCAAGGAGTTATGCCCTATGGAAGTAAATTGGTGCTGAAATTTTACCTTAATTGTTTCAACTCTAACTTTCTCATACAAGCTCTATTTTGCGCCTGAAATAGTTCATTGGATAGATATCTTTGAGTTCTTTAATTTAAGCTACAAATACATTATGTACCTTGGTACACTCTGTTATTTTGGGGTTTGATTGCCTAAAAATGTTGTTCAGGGCCTCAAAATCGCCTTGCAAGTTAATGACCTTCAAAAACCCAAAAAATTCATAGAAATTTGACTATTTTTAGTGTTTTAGTAGTCCTTTGATCTAAGCCATTGATCTCAAATCGGAAGAAATCTGGACTGTTGATCCGCTCTCCATCAGTGATCGACTATTGACGATTTATTTTTGTAAACCAAACTTTCCCATCGATCTCCCCTATGCCCGATCATCGTCCATCGGCCATCAACCGCTTCTCTTCGCAAACCAAATGTTTTGCACAAATATGATCAATCCTCAATCATTAGTGAATGACCATCAGTGAATTTCCTTGAAAACCAATTTCTCACAAATCTTATCGAACCTCGACCATCGACGATCAACCATTCCTTTGTTGACGTGGCTTGACACGTGGATGATGACATGGCATGAAACTTCATCCTAATGCATCAACTTTGTTGACATTGCATGACATGTGGATGTTGACCTGACATGAAATGACATCATCCTCTTTTCCTTTATCGATGATTGACCATCTCTCTTGCACACATTTAAAACACCTCTCTAAGTATATTGATGCCCTCTCTTGGTCAAATGAAAACTCTTTCCCAAGTATATTGATTCTCGATCATCAATGTTTGGTGATCGTTGATCTCCTTTGGACACATGGAACCTTTGCCAAAAAAAATTGATCCTTGATTGTCGATCATCGACAAATTTTGTTGTTGATCTTACATCCTTAGAAATTTTGGTCAAATTCCTCGATGAATGTGGATTTTCGATCTCCCACTTAAAATGATCTCATCCATTAATCTGTCAAAATCCATCCAACTCTACCGATGCCCGACCATTGGCCATCAACCGTCGGATAATTCTTTTGGACACGTGAAAATTTTTCCAAAATATTTCGATCCCCGACCATTGGTCGTCAGTGATCAGAGACTTCTTTTGGTAGAACCTAACTCTTTGCCAAACTCGTCGATTCTACCATCGACCATTGATGAATTTTGTTGGAGAACTTAAACACTTAGAATTTTTTGATCAAATTCCAAGTGAATTTGGGTTTTCGATCTCTTACTCAAGATGATATCAGCCATCAATTCTAGTCCAACCTTCCAAACGAATGAAACTGATCTAGACCATCGATCTGCTTCAACTTCCCAACCACCGAAATGAATATCAATCGTTGATCTAATCAACCTTTCAAATGACCGAAACCTTATGAATTTTTAAATTTATCAAAATGAATCTCGTCCATTGATCTCAAGATTGAATGCGATCGCAATCGTCGATTCATTGAATTCTGTAAAACATTATAGCGGACATTAAAACACAAAATTCAACCTTCCAAATCAAATTTAGCTATGCAACTTTGTAGATCGACTTCATTAATCCTTTTAAATAGTTCTCATTCATTTCAACTCGAATATTGATCACAAATTTGGGGATTCTACTATGATTATTTCTCAATTTTCTCCCAAATTCGCATAGACCAAAGTATGCAATAGTGAATTTACCCAAATTCGCACTGGTGGTTGGACTGTATGGGTCTAGTGTTGAACTAGAAGCTTTGATACTACTATGTAACGTACCCAACCCTCAGTTGGGTCACGTCACTACTAAAATGTCCCAATAAAATTTTATGATATTAAATTTAATGCAGAAATAACAAATGACATGACATTCTAACTCATGTAAGTATCTATACTGAATAAAAACGTAAATACAATAATTTTAAATGTGCACAACAACATTTAGTCATACAAATAGAGGTTCATGTGCATCAATATACTCATAGCAAGTAACATTAATCAAATATATATCAGAGTAAATTTCACATCAGCTATATCAACATTGTACAAGAGTAAACACGACAAATAGAACACTTATCTTATAAAATGTGCAATCTGTTGTAGAGGAAAGATGTTCCTCCCAACTATATCCTTTGTGTTCCAGTTCTTAATAGCAAGACACCCCCGAGTTGGGGATATGAATCCACAAGAGACGGTGGTCCATAATCATAGCTAATTCAATCCACCAACTCTCTTCCCCTCAACCTCCACAACCCAAGGGATGGAATCCCCCTTCACTTTTCATAGTCCCTCATGCCTTTCCACTCCCCTTTAGGGATTCCAACACAAGTTGGACATGAATTCTACTTGCTAGGACCTCAGGAATTCTATAGTTGAAACATGAATTGATCCAGGTGGATATTAGTGGCTGCCCACCTATTCCAACTAGCTCACATATAGATGTCATCTTAGCAGTTTCAGTTTTCATCTCGACAATTTTTTTCTAGCTTTTCGGGTCCTAAACTTTTGGGGTCATTTTGAGGCCCTTCACAACGTTTTTTGGGCCCACCACAGTCACATTGGATTCAAAGATAGAGTGTGATGGAATAATGTGTATTCCTTGGATAGAAATTTCCAATGTGCTATTGTTCACCTAAAACGAAAATATTATGCAAAAGTTACGACCCTGGTAATTTGATGTACCAACTTACCCCAATGGGGCCCGCATGACTTTTGGCGCTTCATCTCCTAGGGTTAGGTTTTTGGATGTCTATGGTTTTGGAATTCATGTTTGAAGTAAAAAGACCTTTGGAGCCTCATTGTACTCATCGTCTTATGAATGAGTGTAGCCGTCACATCTCTTCTCATAGATAAGTTGCCACCATTCTAGCAAGCCTGTTTCAGTCTGCATTTTACAGTTTCAACATATTTCTTATTTAATAGAAATCAAGTTTTATTGTATCTATGTTATTATTCACTGTGTCTCTGTGTTAATATTATAAATATGTGTTTTCATTTTATTCCGCTTATAAATATGGATCAGTGGTATCAGAGCGGTCTACTCCTTGTCGTTTTTAGTGCGTGTCCTCAACGAGGTCAGGGTATAGAGAGTTGGGTCTTGAGCTTGTTTCTCTTGAGGAAAATTGCTTGCACACGCCCAAGCAACCTTCCATGGCAGGAGAAAATAAAGACAATGGGACAAAAGATCCTTTCAAAATGTTTCTCAAGGAAGCCCTCGAGCGATAGAGGAATGAGATGATGTAAAACTTTGCAAAAATCCTTCGATGGTTGTCGACAAGCGATGCATCTACCTCAAGCAGAGGCACCACCTCCTTCAAGGTATAGATTAATTTTGATATTCTTATATTTGAAGGTCAAATAGATGTGGATGTCGTAGATAATTAGTTAAACCTTCTAGAAGGGTATTTTGTTTTCCATAATTTTTCCGATAGAGAAAAGAGTACATTTTCCCTCCTCAAGTCCATCCCCAATGTCAAATATTGGTGGGAGACTTTCTATGAGCAAAAGGAAGCAAAGTGATCTACATTATTTGTAGTTGCACCCACTTGGGTTTCCTTCAGGGATGTTATTAAGAAACAATACTACCATGTTCGAAGTTATGATGACTTGTATACAAGATGGACCACACTTTGGTAGGAAAGGGACCAAACAGTGCCAAATTTCACCAATGTCTTCCATACCTTGTGCACTAAGTTGGGTATCAAAAACTCTGAGAGACATCTATTTCTCAAGTACCACGATGCTCTGTATAGATACATCAATACAAAAAATGGAATTTTTGGACATTTCATCCTTAGACATGACCTATCGATATGCGATCAAAATCGAGCATAAGATTAAACATAAGACACGACAACTTGGGTCTGCCAACCCTTCACGGAAGAAGTAGGAAAAGACGGCCCCAACCTGTAGAAAAAAGGGAAGAGTAAGGATGGGAAACCAAAGGACAACCAGTCCAAATCGAAAAACAAAGAAGGAAGATGGTGTTAGAAAAACATGATTGTGGAGCAATAAAATAAAAACAAATGTGGAAATAAAACACAGAAGATACACAATACAATAGAGACACAGATATATGTGGTTCACCCAGTGTGGGATACGTCCACCAGATAAATTTCCAAGTCCTTCCTTTATTATTATCTAGTAAATGAAGGGATACAACCTACATCACACCCGTTGTAACTTCCTCTTCTTTCTCTCACAGTATCCTCTCTCAAAATACAATATTCGAAATAATACACAATCGCAATAGAATTCCCTTATAAAAGAGGGTTGCCTTCTAGGGAAAAAAAACATAACATAATCTATATTGTCATATATGTGAATTAATTATGAACGGTCAAGATTGACTATGAAATTACAATATACATTTACAAGGAAATTTTTCCTTCGAGGGCTTCGCCCCTGAACCCCCGCTGGCCCCCGGACCCCCCATCCAGGGGGATGAGCCCCTCAGACCCCGCAAGGGGGGCAAGCTCCTCCTGCAAACCCCCCACGTGGAGGGGTGTACACTCTTATGGGGTGTACAGTCTTCATGGGGTATAAACACGACTAAAAACAAAAACCTCTGAATCAGGAAGATAATCAAGCTCCACAACCAATAATCTCCCACTTGGAGACTGATCACAACAACTCCATTGTTGTTGTATCTGTTGGACTATGATCCTTCTTGGACCTAGAAAATTTATCATCTTTAGCTTCATGCTTGAAGGCCAACTGAAACTAAGCAGGAACTTAGTTTCTCTCTGGTTACTCCCTTTGTTAACATGTCTGCAGGATTCTGGCTAGTATGTATCTTTTCCAACTTCAAATGTCCATATTCCAAGATGGATCGTATGAAATGGTACCTGAGATGTATATTCTTAGTCTTCGAATGGAAGGTTGAGTTCTTTGCAATATGAATGGAACTCTCGTTGTCACAATACAACCTGCTATTCTCCTTCTTCTTTCCCAATTCCTCCATAAACCTTTGTAACCAAATCATCTCTTTATTAGCCTCTGTAGCAGTAACATAATACGATTTCATTGTTGAAAGTGCAACAACCTTTTGCAGTTTCGAAATCCAACTTAATTTTCTTCCACCTACAGTAAAAACATACCCTGTGGTTCTCCTCATGCTATCTTTATCATCTTCCATATCTGAATCAAGATATCCTTGTAGAATAGTGTATGAACCTCCAAAACATAATGCATGAGTAACAATACCTCTCAAATACCTGAGTATCCACTTTACTGTCTCACAATGTTCTTTACCTGGAGTATTCATATACCTTCTCACAACTCCCACTGCATGTGCAGTATCTGGTCTTGTGTAAACCATCACATACATCAAGCTGCCAACTACTTATGAATAAGGGACCTTGGACATGTATTATATCTCCTCCTATGTCTCGGGACACATTTCCTTAGTTAATTTGAAATGGATGGCCAAAGGTGTTGTTAAGAACTAAATATCAATATAGCATAGAAAAACCTCAGAATAAGTACTCAACGTCTTGAACAAGAGAGAAATTTAGATAATAAGCCTCTTCGAGGGGGAAACCTCCTTATTCCCACATAAATGTACAATTCCAAGATGATTCCAAATGAAAATGTCTCCTTGGTATATATAGGAGACTAGGAGGTATA
>ML780703.1:92516-104267 GCA_009831015.1 Picea engelmannii | reverse complement strand
TTGTCTTCCTTGTGCCTTGGGAACCTCACAACCACTAGGGCGTCCTCATCTAAGGGCTACTTATTGCTGTTGTTACAAATTTTCATCTTCAGCCATTAGGGCTGCAGAAACCCTAACCTACTTGCTCAAATAACTCTTTATTCAATCATTGGTTTTGGCTCAAATTTTGCACACCTACTCTACTTTTCCTAGCGCACTTTTTGGCAAATTTTGAGGGGATTCTAGTGGCTGATTTTCTTTCTGTAATAGATTGAATGTTACAGCCATAAGGTTAATATAATTTATTGCAGACAAGTGTTTACAACAACCTTGTCTTTTGTGATAGAATTTGGGCTTTTCATCTTGAGTTTAGCTAGTCTTTCTCTCATATTTTCTACTTGATTTCTAGCACTTATTGAGCAGCTTCTAGTATCATTTATTTTCTGAAATATATTGTTATCTACTGCTGCAAATTAGGGACAACAAGCTTAACTTGTTGAACCAACTAACATATACTATTGCAAAGTGTCTTTTCTTGTTTCTCGGAAAGGTACACTCATCCGAAAAAACACTATACTTATGGGGCAGTCGTTACTTAACTTGAAAGGCATCTCTCCCCACCTTTCTTTCCATATAGACTTGACCTCTAGGGGATTCTTTTCCACTTCCCTCCATCTCTATCTCAATCCCCCTAGGGTCACCAGGATCGCCTCCCTAGAGTGACCTAGTCACCCTTGAAGTGTGCAACCTACATCGAGGTGACATTGGGTGTAGGATTCCCATAGTTGTAGCACTTTTTCCATGGTTGGGTCAGGATTTTCCCAACCTACAACTTGTGCCATAACATTTTGGCATCAATGTCGGGGAGGATTTTGAATCCTCTTCTGAACCCTGACAACACTTTGGTAAGTTATACCAAATCCTTTCCCTTAGCTTACTTGGCGACTCCACCCAAGGGACGTTCCCTTTCCACCCTCTTTGATGAGATCATCTTGAAGCTCATCTGGTGACTCCACCTTCCCAGAAGATTCCTTCCCCAAACCTTTTCCCCCTGGGAAATTCAATCCTTCTAAGGTTGACCAAATAAGGCCTCCTCTCAAGTCTCCCATTGCCAAAACTCTTTTCCATAAATCCATTCCCCTTGCTCCAATGGCTCGCCCTTAGGAAAAATACCTCTACAAACCCGTCAACATGGCCAATATCCAAGGTCACCCTAATAAGATGCCAACAGATGTCCACAAGTAGTTGTCAAGTTTCCCAGGAAACAATGTGATAACTGTCGAAGATCAAATTTATGTCATGGGTCGAGATATGGACAATGCAGGTATTGATCATGAAGATGTGGCCATGAGACTATTTTCCTCATCATTGAATAAGGAGGCTCTTGATTGGTTCAAGGGACTCCCTGATAATCAAATCATGACCTATGATGCCTTTAACACCTTATTTAAAAGCAGATGGTCAAGGAAAGCAGATGGTGGGACACTTACAACTCAATTCAATCAAATAAAGAAAAAGGAGAATGAAACGGTAAGGGAATTCATTTCAATATTTGACAGGTTGCACAATCAAATTCCAATATATTATCGTCCTACAACATCATCAGTTTGTCTCCTTTACATGAATGCCTTTGAAGGGCGTTCTGATACATTCTTAAAGATAAAAATCCCACAACATTGGCACAAGCTAAAGAGTCCAGTATCGGCATTGAAGAGAATCTCCTTGATTAAAAAATAGAACCTTTTCAGTATCCCTGCAACAAGACATAATCAAGGACTAAGGTTTCCAACAACAATGCTCCTAATCCAATTGCTCTCTTGACTCAAAAGATAGACCAGATGAATACTTAGTTTGATCAGGTGAGAAATCAACTTATGAACCATATGACTACAATGGAAAGAAATCAATCTACTCCTAGACCTTAGTTTTCTAGACAACAGAGAGATGCCATCGATTGGAAGCCAAGACATCAACAAGAGGCAAAGGCCCTAGACACTTTGAAACCTGTTGGGATAGTTGATTTAGAATATTGGTGTCTCCCATGCCAAGAGCCCCACAAGGAATATAAATGCCTCTGAAAAGACGAAGATTGTCCTAACGATATAAACTTCATGATTTACAATCTCAATGAAGAACAAACTGCTCAAGATCTGGTCGATAAAGCCAGAAGAATAAGAGAAATAGAAGGGGAGAATTCAGGCCTTATGCAAGTTGACAGATGATCAAAAGAAGGAACTAAAGAGGAGGGAAATTCTAGTCTACAAAAGAAAAAATGCTTCATCCCCTCCGTCACAACCCGACACTCCAATTCCACCAGTCGAAAAGGTGGCTCCACCACCACCACCGGTATGTGAGTTGCTTCCTAAGCCAACTACTGGAGATGATATTCAGTTGAATATAGATGTTACAAATATGTTTGGAAAGATGAATATGATGGTCCTGATGACAGAGATATGTAAGATCCCTTCTATAAAAAGGGAAATTTTGAAAATATTACAGGTGTCAGCCGAGAAGGAGGATTCTCCCATCATGTTAAACAATATGTATCTTGATCGACCAAGGGACAAGAACCCTCATTTCTATCTATCATTAGGCATAAATGGCATCCTCTTAAACAACTGCATGCTTGATTCAAGGGCCTCAACAAATGTCATATCTTTGAAGGTAATGAAACAACTTGGTTTGAAGACAACCCGACCTTATGAAAATGTTTGCGGTATTGATTCAATAAGAGTTAAGGTCTTGGGAGTATGTGAAGACCTTGAGGTTTTCCTGATTGACTTCCCACATATCAACATTCTCATGGACATAGTAGTGATTGACGTTTCAGATTCTTTTATCTAGGAGCTGGTCTACTGCTCTCGAGGGTTTCCTAAGCATGAATCTCACCCATGCACACATTCCTATCGGGGATGACACTTTTTAGATACTATACAATCGATAGAAATTTGATAGACACGTGATGGATCCTGATGGTCTTGATTATGCCAGTGAATGTGATTATGATGTACTCCCACGGACCATTGAGTATGATCCATCTGAGCTACCTTTTATGTAGGAGGACTCCATAGACACGCTTCTTCCATGGACAGATCAATACAAAGACAAACTTGCAAAATACCATGGGAAGGAGCCAGGGTCTATCCAAATTTTGAAGAAGGAATATGAGAAAAGTAAAGAAATCATTAAAGATATTGTCCACATAGAGTTTCCATACAATGAGAATACACCTTGCTCTAATTTCGATGAAGGAACTCTTATGCTCATGTGGGACAAAATAAAGGGCAAGCCCAGATATGAATAGAAATACAATAACTCATGGCTTGGCCCTTACATCATCAAAATGAATTCTGACAAAGAAAAGTACTATCTGACAACATTAGATGGGAGAAAGATGCCATTGCCCATAGATGGGTCTCTTCTCCAACCTCACATCCAGGTCACATGACTTCTTCAGGGCCTATTCCCCCAGGTAAGTAGGTAAGTCATTTTGATTCCCTACATTTGCATCTTGATTGCTCATACTAGTTTATATGTATTTCATTTTCATTTTTCTCTACTTGCATATTGATTTCATGCTTAGTTTAGAATTTATATTTTGAAAAAATGTCAAAAATTTATTTTCTAGTATAGTGGGTTTTGATAGGATCATATGAGAACAAGGATGAGTAGGTCATCCTACACTTTACAATTTGATGTTTACTTGCAAGCACAGGTCTACCAGGAGATGTTGCGGTTCACATGCACTCTACGACGAGCACATGTCCACAAGTAGGAGCGAGATGTTATCCCCATTTTGTGGATAACTAAGGAGATGATTTCTTGAGGCCTTCAGGTTGCAGATATGGAGTGTCGAGAGACTACATGACCAACAATACCCTTTGCAAAGATGGAAAACCCACTCACCACCACAGATGGTCACAGGTTTACAGATGGCATCCACCACACCAGTTGGCTTCCGGAAGGTAGCAGGCCTTGCTCCATGAGGTACAAGTCAGTATTATGGTGAGCATCATTTCAATATCTAAGCCATTTTATTATGGTGTATCTTAGATTTCTCTAGATTTCATGATATGTGCTTAGACATTATGCTTTTTTCCCTGCTTCACCTTGGTGGTTGACATTGTGCCCTAGTAAGTGGTCTTCTTTAGGAATGGGTTTTCTACTGGGAAATCCCTAAATGAGACATCGTACCGTTTCCGATCATACTTACCACTTTTCATCATTATTCCCCTCCATTTCCTTATCTCTTGGGATTTTAGGGTGTATTGACCCAAGAAGGGGTTGTCCCTCATTCTATGGGAATACTCATTCTATGGGAATAAGGGGCTAAAGGTCCAGAGGGGTTGGTGTTGGGTAAAAGATAAAAGCCTTATGTAAACCTTCCAGATTCTTCGCCCATGGATCACCCAAGAAAGAAATGAAACAATTATCTTTGAATAAAAGAGGATCCACAATATAATAAAGAAATGCTTGAAAGGTAGGTTGAAGGATAGGAGGTCTCATCACGAGCCGACCTATCACATCCATGCATATCTAGTGGTATGACATTGTCATCATCTGGTCACCAAACCAGGGTAGTGACTCTTAGTTGCATGGCTGAGAGAAAGGGGGTCTCATCACAAACCAACCTTCTCATTTCCATTATGTGTTTGTGGGTGACATTGCCACCAACTAGTCATCATGCCAGGGCAATGACCTTCAATCTCTCCTTATGCTATCATGAAATAAAATATAAAGAAAGAAAGATAAAAGGCAAAGGATGGGTTTGGAAAAAGTGGATTGTGGATGAAGGTACCACACACTCTCTACAAAGGAATCCATGAATGAGACACTATGACCTATAGTACATCATGAGCCCTATGCCTGTTCAGTCTTGACCCCATCCACCTCATACACTTTACATGGCTTAGAGAGGGACATCATGGAGGCTCTCCTTGACCTAGGGAAAGATCTACCCAATATGACACCTCGTTAACCCTCCCATACTTAAGCTTGACAAGTCGAATAGTCCTTTGGGTTGTTAATTGTTTGATATGGTAATCTTTGATGCACATGCTTAGATGGTTTGTTTATTGATTGGATCCATTTATCATGATGTTATGACTTGAGATCCTTGGAGGGCGTGTCCATTTTTTTTTGCAGGACCTAGTTGGTGGACAGTTTTGGGAGAACAATCCTATCTTGGGCTTCCATGGGGCTACAAGCCCACAGGTTGGATACAAGGGACCCGCATGCCAGATGAGAGAGAGATGATTTGGATGACCTAGCCCACCCATTGCTTGCTAAATGATTTTCCCAGGAGGGGAAAAACATCCCACTTTTGAGCATGACGTCATGGTATTGGGGGTTTGGGCTTGGTGGTGAAGTGTCACTCACTTGCACTTGGACGTTTTGAAGAGAAGAGGCTTTTCACCAAGAAGAGATCATCTATATGCTTGACACATGGCCTTGGGAGGCCCTTCCATACTTCTCCAACACCAACGTCCTCCTCAAAGTGGAAAAAYGTCCCTTAAAGGGGTGATGTCATCCTAGATTAGGGTTTTAATTTGTGAAAAAGATGAAATTTTAAGTGAATTTTTTAATATTATTGTGTTAAGGGGGAAATATTAGGGTTGTTGACCCCTAATCTTGTGTTTTACTCCTTATTTTGTGGACAAGCCATGTTGGCTAATTTTTGTATAAATAAAGATCATGAGATCTCATTTTGAATCATAACTTTCCTCCCACAAGAGGTTTTGGTCTGAAATTTTCGGCCTCTTTAGATCTTTAGCTTTTGTGCACTTGTGAATGGTTATGGTTTTGAATGGTTGGTGGAAGAAGGCTTAACGCTAGCTTTGGATGATGCATTTCTAGCTCTTGTGGTGATTTGTCTTGGTATTTCTCTTGATCTTGGTATGTTTTTCTACTATTATGATATCATTATTTCAAGTTCAAGTGTTTTATGCTAGGAGATAGGTGGTAAGTATAAGGGCATACGCCCCCACCATATATTTTACCATTGTTATTTTCTTCATCTCATTGATCAAGGGTTTGCTAAGAGAGGTATAAGGGCATAGACCCTCTTAGCTTAAACCCTAGCTTAGAGAAACTTGACTTGGGAAGTAAAAGGGCTTACACCCCCAAGGAGGTAGCTTCTCTAAGCTCCTTGTGACTCCATTAACCCAATATTAAAGGAACTATTCATTGATTTGTTGTATTGGAGATATAAAATTATTGCATTGGGAAACGTGAATTTTAATATTTTTACTTCTTGCAAAAGTGGATTGTCTTCCTTGTGCCTTGGGCCCTCACAACCACTAGGGCATACTCATCTAAGGGATACTTATTTCTGCTGTTACAAATTTGCATCTTCAGCCATTAGGGCTTAGGAAACCCTAACCTACTTGCTCAAATAACTCTTTATTCAACCATTGGTTTTGGCTCAAATTTTGGACACTTATTCTACTTGTCCTAGCGCACTTTCTGAAAATTTTTGAGGGGATTCTAGTGGCTGATATTCTTGCTGTAATACATTGAATGTTACAACCATAAGGCTAATATAATTTACTGCAGACAAGTGTTTACAACATCCTTATCTTTTGTGCTAGAATTTGGGTTTTTCATCTTGAGTTTAGCTAGTCTTTCTCTCGTATTTTCTACTTGATTTCTAGCACTTATTGAGCAGCGTCTAGTATCATTTATTTTCTGATATATATTGTTATATATTTCTTCAAATTAGGGAAAACAATCTTAATTTGTTGATCCAACTAACATATATTGTTGCAAAGTGTCTTTTCTTGTGTCTAGGGCAAGTACACTCATCCAGAAAAGCACTATACTTGTGGGGCAATCATTAATTAACTTGCAAGGCATCTCTCCCTACCTTTCTTTCCATATAGACTTGACCTCTAGGGGCTTCTTTTCCACTTCCCTCCATCTCCGTCTCAATCCCCCTAGGGTCATCGGGATAGCCTCCCTAAAGTGACCTAGTCACCCTTGAAGTGCGAGACCTACATCGAGGTGACATTGGATGTAGGATTCCCATAGTTGTAGCACTTGTTCTGTGGTTGGGTCGGTCTTTTCCCAACCTACAACTTGTGCCATAACATGCCAATTGCGGATGACTTGGATCTTGGCCAGGTCCACATGCACGCTATGTTCATCCATGATGTATCCCAAGTATTGAATTCACTGCATGTCGAATGAGCATTTCTCCAGGTTGGCGTATAGCTTGTGTTTCCGTAGAGTGTTGACTTGATGAGTGTGCTGCATATGTTTTGCTCAGGTTCGACTGAATGTGAGGATGTCATCCAAATATACGACCACAATGTTTTTTGTGAATGGTCACAAAATATCATCCATCATCTTCATGAATGTCGTTGGAGCATTAGTCAATCCAAAAGGCATGACCAACCAATCAAAAAGGATTTCTTTAGATTTGAAGGTTGTTTTCCATACATCAGTTTGTTCTATCGGAACCTGGTGCTAGCTGGACTCCATATCAATTTGAGAAAACAACTTGGCACCCTTAAGCTGATCAAGAAGATCATCAATTTGGGGGATTGGGAATCAGTTCTTGACAATGATCTTTTTCAGGGATATATAATCAATACAGAGTCTCCATGTCCCATCCTTCTTCTGTACAAACACAATTGGGCTCCCACAAGGCAAGAAGCTCAGTCGAATGTGACCCTTGAGGATGAGCTCGTGAATCTAACAATTTATTTCTTCATTCTCAAGAAGGGAGTGTCTGCATATTGGACCATTGGGTAAGAGTGCACTAGGTATCAAGTCAATGGAATGTTTGAACTAATAATGTAGAGGCACCCTTGTAGGTGAAGTGAAGATATCTCTTTATTTTTCCACAACCTTGTTCACTTGGTTTTGCTGTGTAGAGAGATCCCGTGTAGAGGTTGTGGCAGTCGTAGTGACCTTTCATTCACATTCTGACCAGACCATGAAGAGGACAAACTTTGTAGTCTGAGAGATTACCTTCCGACATTGTTTTGCCGAGATCAATGAAATTGTAGTAGTCAGAACTACCTCTGGTACCCTATAGGACCGACCTCCCAAAGAAATAATGAAACTATGGTGTCAGGACTCATAAACAACATGATGCTTCCACATATAAGGTTGTCCTAAAAGAATATCATAAACTTTGAGTGGGGCAACATCACATAGTACACCATCTTTGAAGGGCTTTATGCCGTAGGACATGCGACACTGTTGGATGACACAAAGGTCTCATCCTTGGCTCAACCAACTGATGGTGTATAGTTGAGGGTGTGGCATTGTCGTCAGCTTAAGTCTCTTGATGAACTTGGCTGAGATTAGGTTCTTTTGGTTCCCGATGTCAACAATGAAATGTAGCAGGGTCCCTTTCACCCACATCTATCAATGGAAGAGGTGTTCCCCCTCCTCAAGCTCCTTTGACTCGTGTGGTTGGATCTTTGTGGTTGTGATGGTAGCATTGGGTTCTACATCGATGATCCACTTTGCCTATTCCAAAATAGAATTCCTGTCAGGGTTCGACTCCTTTTCTTTAAGATCTTCCAACAATGATTGTTTCGAGCAACATTCATCAGTATTGTGCTAGACACTTTTGTGGAAATCACACCACTTTCCAGTGTCCTTCTTCGTCTTCCTGTTACCCTTCTTTTCTTGTAGTTTGGATTGGTTTTCTCGAGGTTGGCTTTCCTTTCTATATCCCTTGTTCTATGAGTTAGGGCCGCCTTTACCATACTTTTTTCGTTGTGGATTTGCAGACTTGAACTCCCGCTTATTCTACTGCTTAAATTTCTGCTCAATTTTGATGGCATATCGATAAGTGGCTCCTAGTGAGGAGATGTCCAAGAAATCCATCTTTGTTTGGATGTACCTGTTTAGGCCACCACGGTACTTCAAAACTAGGTGTTGCTCAAAGTCTCTGATACCTAGCTTTCAGCGGAAGGTATGGAAGATATTGGTGTACTACGATACCATTTGGTCTCTCTCTTGACGCAGAGTCGTCCATCTTGTATACTGGTCAACATAGTTTCCAATAGGGTAGAATTCCTCCTTGAGGGCATCAACAAAGGCCCCAAAGTGGGTCCTCTTCTGAATGCCATAGACTCGTCTTCTTTGTGTCTCTCCCAATAACTTTCCCACCAATCTTTGACATAGGGAAGGGCTTTAAGGAGCGCGAAGGTGATGTTTTCGATGTTGGAAATTTTTTGAACAGAGTAATAACCCTCTAATATATTTAACCATTTTTCCAAAGCATTTAGATCTATCTGGCCTTAAAATAAAGGGATATCAAATTTAACTTGTACCTTGAAGGGTATCGCACCTCCGAAATGGCTACTTGTTGAAGGTGCCTCACCCGTTGTCGGCAATCATCGAAGGATTTGGGAAAAGTTGTCCATCATCTCGTTCCCCTGTCGTGCGAGGGCTTCCTCGAACAACTTCTTGATAGGATCTCCTACTCCATCATACAATTTTTGCACACAATCTCTGTTTGTGGCCCATTTCAGCTCGTTGGAAAGAGCTATCCATGGATTACAAATTTTGGTTGGGGAAATGGTATGTCATTAGCAACCATGGCCTCCCCGAATGTAAAAAAAACACCGTTTAGGGCCTCAAAACGACCCCAGAAGTTCGGGACCCAAAAAACCATAGAAAAACTGCCAAGAATATAAGGAATCGTTGAATCAATGGAAGAGGTGGGTGGCCAATGTTATCCAACTAGATCCATCTATGTCCTTAGTAGGTATTTTCAAACTTAAAAGTGACAGTTCCAAAGGATTTGGGCATCGAGGTGAAGCTAAAGAGAGAGGATATTGTCCCTTCTATTGATCTCCCCCCCACCTAAAAAATTTAAGATTTTTTTAATCAGGCTTCTAGGGGGACCTACGGGTGGCTAAATAAGATTCTTCAATGGCTTTAGATGATTTCAATGCCACTATGTTCATAAGTGGTGGTCCTAGGTTTCCATGGACCCTTTTCTTTATGTTCATCTAAACTTATTTTTATCTACTTAAGTTGTTATCGATATCATGTTTATGATATAAACTTTTTCTTGACGTAGTAATCATGTGTTTTGTTTATTGAAATATAAAACTTGTTTATTAGCAAGTCAATTTTCAACACACTATCTTTACCAAAAAAGTTATAAAAAGCCAAACCAACGACCAAATATTAAAGACTAAGTGAGAAAAAAAAAATCAAAAATCCTACTAGACATCACTCATAAAAATCCTACTAGACATCACTCATACGTTTAAGTTAAGATAAGAGAAACTCAAAATAAATGATCCACCATATAAATATAATATACAAAGGCATCATACTATCATTGGGTGCATCATGCATAAACTCTAAAAATGCAAACTCCATATGCTACATACTTCATTCACAACACCGATTCCTCATTTTTTACTAGTCTTACTTGTCCATCCCTTTATTTTAAAGAATAAAATATATACTTAAAACATGATAGAATATTATATATAATTATTATTCTATCATTCATATATATATACATAATTCTTGGTGGGTTCAACGTTTGGTATGTTTTTCTTACACAAAACCCTTGTATCATTCATATATATATATAATTATTGGTGGGTTCAACTTTTGGCATGTTTTTTCTTACACAAAACCCATAAAAAATTGTGGGGAGAATTGTACCACAACCCAACCGGTGTTAATTATTATTAGTTGCTTAAATCGCCAAGATTTGGAATAGAATTCCATACCTGTTAAGAATCTGAATCTTTTTGCGTTGAAATGACACGAAAACAATAACTCCGTACAATCGAACCTCTTATTATAACCGTTGTGCACTCATCGCTGTTGTGGACTACCGGGCACTAACGCTTCCATTTTTCCCAAACATATTTCTTCTTGTTTTCGTTCCAGGTATTCAAATCTCAATCTCTGTTTTTATTTTTTTGTGTGACAAATCTTTCAGATTGGAGATATTCTATGCAATTTTACAGCCATTCTGTTAGCATTACTGAAACCTGATATTCTGCACACACGCGCTCGGTAAATCGCCCTTGAAATGTTATTTCCCTGGGTTCATTCCCTTGAACCCTAGGTTTAGGGCTTCGAATACATAATTTTGTATAATTGATGGTAAAGGCGTTTTGTGCGAAATTGGGTTGTGTTAAGAATGCCTGAATTTGCCACTGGGGTATTCGATCTCTGGTGAGGAGGTTCATGGGTTCTATTGTTTCCGTGATTTGTCTCACCCATATGGTACGAATTTAAAAGGGATGAGGATGGGTGGAAGTTCCCAGTGTTTTTGGTGGATTAGTTACCTAGCATATAATCCAGATTTCCATCGTTGGTCCAGAGTCCTCTTTGCTATGCAGCCCTATGGAAAAAGAGTAGTAACAATTTTTACAAATTTGGGTTTTTGAACCTATAGAAGCTATGTACTCTACAGTCCTGGTGGGAAGATGCCCTTATCTCTGTTTGTCGTCTAATGTTAGTAAAATAAAATTGAAAAAAAATAGACATTTTATTTTTTTCAATTATCATAATGTTAAAAAAATTGAGGAAATATTTATCTTATTATATTTAAACAACTATTAATAAACTAGGAAACCTCCGTGTTTTTAGTGCAAAACATTGATGTATGCACTTCAAGATTTATGATTCCTCTAGGTGTGCTAGTCTATATGGAGTGTTCTTTGTCTGCCTTTTCCACGAAGATTGACTGTTTGAGAGTCTGTTTCTGTTAAGAAAATGTGCCTTGGCAGATAATTATGTTTTGTATTACTTGTAAATTATTGCAGAGGAGGG
>ML780703.1:67757-90719 GCA_009831015.1 Picea engelmannii | reverse complement strand
CTTCTTCTGGAAAGGGCAGTACCTCATCTCCTGCTGTCTCCACTTCCAACAGAATAGGTCGAGCTTCATCTCCTGCTGCCTCCACTTCCAAAAGAATAGGTCCAGCTTCAATTGAGTGCACAGGCCACCAAAATAATTCATATTTGCATTCAGGTGTAAGAGGAACAAAGCTGTTTGTGGGAGAGCTGCACTGGTGGACAACAGATGCAGATCTTGAAAGTGCATTGTCAGAGTATGGGAAAGTGAAAGATATAAAATTCTCCGAGGAAAAGGCAAGTGGTAAATCAAAAGGATATTGCCAGGTTGAGTTCTATGATCACACTGCTGCTTATAACTGCAAAGCAGGAATGCATGGCCGACTCTTCAATGGGCGTCCATGTGTGATAGCATTTTCTTCTCCTGTAACTTTGGGGCAATTCAGCTCTGCACAGGTAAATAAAACTCATACACGGCATCAGCAGCCATCAGAAACTCAAACACAGCAGCCAAGTAGAAGGATGAATGATGGAGGTGGTGGCTTTTATCAAAGTGGAGAAGGTAGAAGGAACTATGGCAATATGGGTTCAGGTAGGAGTGGATATGCGCAAGACATGGTTGGTAGGGGCCGGGGTTGTCAAGGAAGAGGAAGAAACATGAACAGGAAAAACATGGGGAGAGGAGGAGGTATTGCTAGTGGTGGAGGTCCATATGGACAGGACCTACAAGGTTTGACGGGAGGTACACCTATAGGGACAATGGCTCCTCATGGAATGATGGTTCAAGGATTTAATCCACTATTTGGGCCTCATATGGCAAGAGGGGGTGGTATCTATGGAGGATACAGTCATGGAAATCCATATCCTGGAATGATTACAGCTTTTCCTGCTGTTGGAGCAGGTCTTCCTGGTGTAGTCCCTCATGTCAATCCTGTTTTTTTGTGCCAAGGGCTAACAACTAACGGAATGGGAATGCTTCCCACTGGTGTTATGGAAGGGAATCACTCTGCAATGCGGATAGATGGAAGCGTTGGTAGATGGGTGGGGGAAGATCAAAATAGGCAAATGACTGACTATGAAGAAGATGCAAAATTGGACTATGGATATGGTGATGTGAAACATGAAAGGGATAGGTCAACTTGCAAAAGGGATGGAGAAAATATCTACGAAGAAGATGCAAGATTGGACTATGGATATAGTGATGTGAAACATGAAAGGGGCAGGTCAAGTGGAAAAAGGGATAGAGAAAGTGTCTACGAAGAAGATGCAAGATTAGACCATGGATATGGTGATGTGAAACATGAAAGAGGCAGGTCCACCGGCAAAAGGGGTAGAGAAAACATATACGAAGATGTGAGATTGGACCGTGGATATGGTGGTGTGAAACATGAAAGGGGCAGGTCAACTGGCAAAAGGGATAAAGAAAGTATCTATGAAGAAGATGCAAGATCAGACCATGGATATGGTGAGGTGAAACATGAAAGAGGTAGGTCAGGTGCCACAAAGAATCAAGACAGAGGATCAAATAGTGAATGGGATAGGGATCGCTATAGGGAAGACAGAGATGCATCTAAAGAACAGAGGGGAAGAGATCAAAGCTGGGAGAAGTATGAATGGGAGAAACAAAAGCATTTAACACGTCAAAACGATCAACGGTCTCCATCTAAGGAAATGGATTATGCCAAGAGGCGGCGGCTGGTATCTGGAAGAAAGTAGTACACACAGAAATGGTGTTTCGAAACCCCTTTTTCCATGCTTCTGCTTTCCATGTAGCTGATTTGACGTTAAGAAAAGAGCAAATTGAGTTCATGGTTGGTGTTGTGCATTTGAGTGCCTATCTGATGGTCTTTCTCAGTTGAATGGCATTTTCATTGACATAATTGCAATCTTAAGAGGGTATAAATGAAACTTATGATGGAGGTGGGATCGTGTCCTGATCATTGGAGAATGTATGTTTCAGATAAGTGCTAAAAGAGGAGCGCGTCTTACCTTTGATGAATGAAGACAATACTTGGCGAGGTTTTATAGAAGTGTCCACTGAAACGCATTCAACAACGTCCATAAATTGCTTACAGGTCTTGTACAATTTTTAGAAATGACATTTGAATTCTCCCATATCTTTGCTCAAGGGAAATTTTTCTTAAACATACCTTTTCAACTACCTTGGATATTCATGCTATGTAGGTTTGACAAGGGGCAGATATTTGAAAGGATATTGTGGAACTTGTCTTTTGTGTATTAGGTTGGGATAAGTCTACGAAGAGCTAGCTGATGCAGGTAAGATCAGGAGCCGGTCTTCATCAGGAAGTAATACCCAATAATTAATTATACACCACTATTTATTTCTTCTTACTTCATGCTATGAATGTTCAATTTAAACACCTTAAAATGTGAACATGTACGGAAATAAGTGTCACGATTCATTACCGTATGTTATGGTTTATTTCTATCAAATTATGATCCCTTAGTATCTCCCTTAAGTTTTGAATTCCTTCTGAAGTATCCAATGGTTTTGTTTTGGTCCCTCCACTTAGTGATCCAAAAGTTTACTCTCCTTCCGTCCCGACCAGGTTGATAAACAATTTTGGAAGAACCTTAGACCAAGGCAGGCTCTGAACTATCCAATGGTTTTGTTTTGGTCCCTCCACTTAGTTATCCAAAAGCTTACTCTCCTTCCGTCCTGACGAGATTGATAAACAATTTTGGAAGAACATTAGACCAAGGCGCCTGCATTAGCTTTCAAAAATGAGTGCTTTGATTCCAAAAGCCATGGATTTGAGAAAGCCTCATGAGGTTTTGTATATTGAAGGCCACTAGATAAATTCATGTAGTTGATGAAAAGGTTACGTTTTTCTGAAGAGGTAAAATTATCATGTAAGAAATATTTAGATACATTGGCGAATTACTTACTGAATATTCAAGTTTATATAGTTCCATGGGTGACTTCTTTCGAATTTATACGAGGAATAACAGCTCTTGTTACCGACTATTGAAGTTTATATGGTTCCATGGGTGACTTCTTTCGAATTTATAAGAGGAATAACAGCTCTTGGCACCATTGGGTGCTGATACAACAGAGTAACATAGGATTCCAGGCTAGGTGAGTGATCGGTAGACTGCCTGGTATCAGCTATCACTTCTTCCATTCTAGATGTTCAGATTGGCTGAACTAGCTGTCTACAAGATTCAAAATCGGGTCTTCTTCTGGCAAGTGCTCCAAACTTAAGCCTTATTTTAATTGTTCTACATTTTCGTTCTTTTTCGGTATTATTTTCTGTTTAATTTGTTTGAAATCTGGTGAGAATTTATGGATCTGCAGATTTGAGTGGTTAATTCTGTATAATCCAAGTGTCCTAGGGGTTTTCAACATGCTGAATCTATTTTTGGATTCAGAAATGCAATTTAAACAACAGAAAATTGTAATTTTGTGCAGATTTATGTCGCCGGATTCTAGCGAAAAGAGTCAAAACGTAGAACAGTTAGACAATACCCAAACTTACCACTCAAACACTCAAACAGACATGCGAAAATAGTCAAAACATAGAATAGTTAGACAACGCCGAAACTTACCACTCACCCAACAAACAAACAGTGAACATAACAGACAGTGAACATTTCAACCAACAAACAGACAATCTACAAACAAACAATATRACGAAAATAATCAAAACGTAGAACAATTAGACAACAGCCAAACTTACCACTCAACCAACAAACAAACATTCAACCAACAAACAGACAAACAGTGAACATAACAACAAACAAACAGACAGACAGTGAACATAACAGACACTCAACCAACAAACAAACACTCAACCAACAAACATAACAGACAGTGAACATTTCTATAGGTGAAATTTTAAATAAACCAAACCTTTCAATCTGTTTTCCCTTATAGGTGAAATTTTAAACAAACCAAACCTTTCATTCTGTTTTCCCTTCAAATTTGGTTAATGTGAGTCTGCGAAACCAAAGAATCATCAACTATGGCTTCTTTGATTCTTATCTCATCATTTTTATATATCTGAAACTTAGTTCTGTGTTCTTTTATAATGATTAAAAGGAAAGCAGTGAGGTGTCATCCATTAAGCCTAATTGTCTAAGTGGGCATCCACTTTTGATCAGGTTATATATCAAAATATATTAGTAATGCCATGAAGTAGTCCTTGAGCACATTTACCCGGTTATATATCAAAATATATTAGTAATGCCATGAAGTAGTCCTTGAGCACATTTACCCGGGGCACTAATTTTTAATGATTATTTCCATTACAATGGAAGTAATCATCCCTCAATGGGCAGTTGCTAATAATATTAGCAAATTAGTAAATTGTCATTTTTAAGTATGCATTTCCCTAATCAAAACCAGTACATTATATATTTCAAATATTGTAATTATAAATCCAATATATACACGTGAAATGCATCATTGTCATAACCGAACCATCATCTCTCTTATTTAAAGCATTGAAATATATGTGTTTGAAAATTTAGATAAGATTGATCGGCACCTTGCCAACTATTTCCTTTTATTAATTGTTGTTTGACATAGGACACCCAAAGATCTACACAAGTCATATCTGTCTTTTAATCTCTTGGTCTATGATTCCTTGATGTTATTAAATATTTATTTTTTTCAAAATGGCCAACTTTAGTTTGTATTTTTGTCAATTGAATTTCTTAGTTTATTAAATCTTTCTTTTCTTCAAAATGGTTTAATTTTTATATATGTCTTTGAATTTCTTTGCATATATATTTTTTAATTTTTTTATTTCGTGATATTATTAAATATTTTTCTTTTCTTCAAAACCTTGAACTTTAATTTGTAATAGGAACATATTTGATATATAGTTAATAATTCATAATAATAATAATAATAATCTGATTTTAAAGTTATGGTCAAATCAGACACCAAATTGGTGTATGAGATTTTTTTGTTTGTGGGACAAGAGACCTCCTTTGGTTAGCGATTTGACTACTAAAGTCTATGAAGGTATATATACCCTACCCTTTTTGGATTTGAACTTGTGACCTCGAAAAATCTATTACATTATAATGTTCTTAAAACAATTGTTTGATTGTATCATTACATTAGCTTATAAAATATCATGTATGTTATGGTATTTGGCACATTACAAAAAGACTTGTGAAATTATTCATCTTTTTAACTCAATTACATACAAACACATTCATATAAAAGTATTATAAATACAAACACATTCACATAAAAGTTTGGATAGTTATTAGTTGTAAGTCATTTAACATAGCAGATTTGATGGTTTACAATTTTTTTTTTTTCTTCTCTATGCAACTATGTATGGGAAATTATGGTTTACAATTTTTTTATTTTTTTCTTCTCTGTATAACTATGTATGGGAAATCCTTCCAGACTTGATCTTATCTTCATTGATGATTATATTAACTTATATATTATA
Source organism: Picea engelmannii (assembly GCA_009831015.1). Classification (NCBI taxonomy): domain Eukaryota; kingdom Viridiplantae; phylum Streptophyta; class Pinopsida; order Pinales; family Pinaceae; genus Picea; species Picea engelmannii. Next base: position 85,309 of record ML780703.1, on the reverse strand, counting down.
TCATATAAATCATTTTTTATACATGAATTATAAAAAAATGTTTTAATTTATCATTATTTATTTTAATTCATCATTATTTACCATATTTAAAATAAAGAAAAGTTCACTTTCATATTTTTTAAAAAGAAATAGTTCTTATGAGAAAGAATTGTCTTATTAGCTTTTTTGTTTGCAAGCTCGTCCTTTTCCTTTTTTACAAGCTTATCGGATTATGCTCCATGAACGAAGTTGTAAACTTGAAGGAAAGTCAAAAAAGTTAAAAATCTATTCACAATATTCCAGAAAAGTTCTTTAGAGAGAATTGTCTTAGTAGCTTTCTTTTTTGCAAGCTCATCTTTCTTTTCCTCTTCTACAACGAACAAACGAACTTAAAAATCTCCATGAACGAAGTTGTAAACGTGAAGGCAAGTCCAAAAAGTTAAAAATCTTAGTTTTGGTTAGGGGTAGGTCACGAGTTTAAGTTTTCTACTGATTAATCGTAGGTAGGTCATGAAGTTGCATTGAAGAATTCAATGCAAACCATGACATCTTAGACCATGTCCTTATTTTATCTTAACATAAATGAATTTTTATTTTAACCTAAAATGATTGTAATCAAAATGACTCTATCCAATACATGGCCATTTTCTATTAGAGGAAAAGTTGTTAATTTTTGAAACCCTTTGATAATCAATCATCCTAAAGTGTTCAAGAAAAATATGTATAAACATTTGAAATAGTTATATATATAATTGAAATTAGAGAAATCTGTATTATAAAACGATGTAGCAAAGATAAACAACAAGGAGTACATAGAGACATTTAGCATTATTCCTCCAATAAACTAGGCAGATAAAATAAGGACAAAACAAAGATTTACATACATTCGTAGTTATAGCATTCCAAAAATTTCTGCATGTATAGATTCTTAAGAAGACACTTAAAATTATTATTAATTTATAATATGTAAAGATTAATGAAATTCATGGCTATTGGCTTCATCATATATGATGCTGGAGAGATGAAAGTCCGGGTTGCCCATATCCATATCTTCCATCATTTGATGGACTGCATCTTCCTCCTTGAGACCTTCTTGGGTTATATTCTTTCACATCTTATGGTTGGAGACAACAGAGTGGGATCCTTTGCTGAGATTGTTGACCATATTTCCCAGTATGGAGCATTTTCCCTCCAAAACAACAATTTGTTGCTTGTGTTGAACCAACGTATTCATGATTATTGCATTTTGAGAGGTACATTGATGCTATTTTTCATGGACTTTAGTGATCACTGAAATGAGTGAAGTTTTGTTGCTTTGGATGCATTCCTTGTTCCTTCTGAGTTCCCTATGAAATTCTTGAGCTCCTCGATAATGCACGGGTGAAGAATAAAATTTATACAAAGACCATGCTGCCAGTCCCAATCAAAAGTTTGGGTTTGCTTGTTGGACAAACACTGCCACACATAGAAAATTGGCTAGAGCAAGGGTAAGAAATCAAACTTATAGAGCACAAAAGAGTCCAGTGCAATATGCTAGAAACCACTCACAATCAACAAGGGGACTAGAGCACCATTATCCCTAGTTTGAGGACACTAGAACTTAGATCTCTAGAATAACAATCGCTAAGAGATAACCAAAATTGCATAATAACCAAGAAACCAAACACCAAACATATTTCCAAATTCCAAAATAGATAGATGACAATGCATTGTGTCACTACAAAATCTAGCACACACAAAACTGTAAAGTCTAAAGCACCAAGGTGTTAGTTTTGTGTAACTTAGGAAGGCTACCCACTATCACCTTGGTGACTCTTTTTCTTTCTTTTGCTTGGCTCTTCTCCAACTCAATGTGGTTCCCTAAATAAGATTGTTAAAGCTGTTAGGGACAAAATCTAGCACACACAAAACTGTAAAGTCTAAAGCACCAAGGTGTTAGTTTTGTGTAACTTAGGAAGGCTACCCACTGTCACCTTGGTGACTCTTTTTCTTTCTTTTGCTTGGCTCTTCTCCAACTCAATGTGGTTCCCTAAATAAGATTGTTAAAGCTGTTAGGGACCTAACTTCCCTAACCCCTCATGTAGGTAGAATACTATATTTTCCATGTAATAAAGGCCAATATTAATAAGGCCTAGTAATAAGGAAGAATAAATCAAATGTAAGAATACCTAATAAAAGATTTCACTTTTAGAAGATCTTCCTCTAGATTGTTCTTTTGATAGATATATTTAGTATAAATAAGAGTCGAGATCATGAGAAGTCTTGTCTTAAGAATTATTGTAATAGAGAGATGCTCTATTGGAGGTTGTCTCCTCGAAGAGGTAAGTGAACATTGTTTCTTATCAATAAAGGTATTATTTTGGTGCTGTGGTTTCATATATTGTGTTGTTTCGCTGTTATTCTCTGCAATATTTATGTTTTCAGCGATTATAATAGATCTAGTATCTTACAAGTGGTATAAGAGCACTTTCCTTGGCAAAAAATTGTGGGTTATTTTTTTTCCAGGGTAGAGATGTATTCCGACGTCTTAAAACTACAGAGATTTGTCGTTCAACGCATAAATCTATGGTTGGGGAAGCATACATGCAAGAACTACAAGTGTTACTTAAACGCACATTGTTGGCCACTCTTGTAACCCTTGTTGGTACCCCTTCGAGTGGTAGCGCATCATACAACACCTGTATACGAATTGACCTAGATATCCTGAAGCCCTCCGTAGATAAACCGATCGATCGCCTGACTGCTATAGTGCCACAGAGAACAACACTCGAGAAGATACTCTCTAGTACCTGGGTAGTCGGGTAGTATGACTAAGAGAACAGTCTAGCCTCCTTAGTTGGTGCCCTGAGATATTGGGTCGAGTACTATTGTTGGACCTCACACGTATATTGGAGAGCTATAGCACAAGGAGAACCCTTATCCGCAGAAACTTTGAATACCCAAATTCTTGAGATGAAAGCATAAACAAAAAAAACAAGATGTATTGGCATGCAACTTTACCTCCTGCATTCTGGTTGCGAAATTACTACACCTTTTTTCATGTTAAGAATTTGGGCCTTTCAACTCTGCAGTATTCTTCAGATCGGAGTATAACTCTGCAAGAGTAAAAAAGTTCGGGTCCTGCTGACACCATTATTTGAGCCTTATCCCATTGGATTCCTCTCTTCGCCCTGATCGCAGTCATACCTATCATTTTTCAGTAATTTTTTTTCTTATGGATCCAAACCCCTTCCGACCCCCTTATTTGGGACTTACCCATTAGATTCCACTCGTCGCCCTGATCGTCATGATACCCTTCACCCATCACCCTTTTTTTGCGTGGTCCCACATGTCCCTTTCTGTTTCCCCCCTTCATCATGACCCACACCCTTCACCAAGTGCTTCAATCCTGCCTCAATTCCTTGTCCTTTGATTTCATAGAGACCCAACAGGAAGTGTGGCAACTCAGTGCCAATATTACCTCCATCAATAAAAACATGCATTCCACCATAGACATAAAATTGGAAACCCTGAAACATGACCTCTCTACCCATCTTGCATCCTTCACTGACCTGATCTGTGCCAAGTTGAATATCACTGGAGACTTTACCTCATTTGACCCACCTTTGCATCCCGAAGGTGAAACTTCCTCCAATTCCTAGACTTTTTAGCCCCATCACTTTCAGTGTGACCTACACCTTCCACGCATGTATGTGAACAAATTTGATGGCTCGGATCCCACCGGCTGGGTAACTCAAATGGAACACTATTTCTCTTTGTACAATATTACAGATGAGTTGACCAAACTCCATTATGGTGTTCTCCATCTAAATCAAGAATGTTGGCAATGGTGGCAATGGAGAAAAAATGTTCGCCAAGGGTATGTGGCTTGGACACAATTTGTTGCAGAGCTTTATGAATGCTTTGACACTGACACCAACCATTTAGGTCGTTTGACAAAGTTGAAACAATCTGACATAGTGGATGACATTATAGCTTCTTTTAAGCGATTGAATTTTCACACAGAGGGCATGTTTGATGCTTTTTTCCAAGAACGCTTTATTAGTGGCCTCAAGGATGAGATCCGTACCCATGTTCTCATGGCTCACCCCCATAGTTGGGTGGAAGCTACTAAAAGAGCTAAGGAAGCAAAACAAGTTGTCTCTTGTCAAACCAAAAAAACCTTCTTTATTCCTCACCCTAAATCAGTCACTCCCACTCCACTAAAGATGCAAAAATTGATCCAGGCAGAAATGTCTGAACGCCAACTCAAAGGCCTTTGTTATAATTGTGATGACAAATATTTTCCTGGGCACAAATGTAAGGAAGAAAATATTTTTATGTCCATCTCTGAGGATGTTTATGAAGAAGAGGTCGAGGCTCCCCTTGTGGTCGAATCACCTGAACACACTGACTTGACTCGACCCTCAGACCTCCCAGAAGTTGAACCAATCATTTCCCTAAACTCTTTCACTGGCTTCTCTGCTCCCCAAACCCTCAAGCTCATTGGTTACATTGAGTACTAGAAGACCATCATCCTCATTGATAGTGGCAACACCCATAATTTTATTCATCGCCGCATTGCCTAAGAAACTAATTGTTATATCTGAGCAGTCAACAACTTTCAAATCATGATTGCTAATGGTGGGTCCATGAAATGTGGGGGGCATTGTGAAAATGTGCGTCTCCAAATTGGTTAGTACCACATGAAATCTCATATTTTTTCTATAAACATGGATGGTTGTGACATTGTGCTGGGTGCTGAATGGTTAAGGACTTTGGGCCCCATTCTCATGGATTTTAACGAATTAACCATGCAATTCAACCAGGAGGACCAACAATATAAGTTCCAAGGAATCACAACAGGTTCCCCTGAGATCATTCGTTTCCATCGCATGGAAAAGCTTCTCAAAAAAGGTCATTCCGACATTATTGCACAACTCCATTCCATTCAAGCCACTGAGACACCCTCTGTGCCTCATGACCTTCAATCCATCATCTCCAAACATCAAGCTATTTTTTCCACTCCCCAGGGACTTCCTCCTTCCCATGGTGTTCATGATCTTTTCATTCCTCTCGTACCCAACAACCTTCCTCCCAATGTTCGTCCCTATCATCATCCCTTTTTCCAGAAAAATGAAATTGAGAAAATTGTTCTAGAATTGCTCGCCGCAGGCATTATCCATCCTAGTACTAGCCCCTATTCTTCTCCTATGGTCATGGTACTTAAGAAAGAAGGCTCTTGGTGCATGTGTCCTGACTTTCGCGCCCTCAACAAACTCACCATCATAGACAAATTTCCCATTCTTGTCATTGATGATCTCTTGGATGAATTAAGTGGTGCCCAGTTCTTTACTAAACTTGATCTTCATTCTGGCTACCACTAGATACATATGAAAGAGGCAGACATTCCTAAGACCGCATTTTGATCTCATGAGGGCCACTATAAGTTCTTAGTCATGCCCTTTGGCTTGTGTAATGCTCCCTCCACTTTCCAAAGTCTCATGAATCATGTATTCCATCATTTTCTCTGTTACTTTATCTTAGTTTTCTTTGATGACATTCTCATCTATAGAAAAACTTGGACAACCCATCTTACTCATGTGGATCGAGATCTTCATCTACTCTCTCAACACCAACTTTTTCTCAAACAATCTAAATGTGATTTTGGAGCCTCAAAAGTCAAGTACTTGGGTCATATTGTTGGCAAGGCGAGTGTCAGAGTGGATCCTAAGAAGATTGAAGCTATGCAGGATTTACCTCTCCCTAAGACTCTCAAAATCTTGCGTGGTTTTTTGGGTTTAACATGCTATTATTGCAAGTTTGTTAAGAATTATGGAAAGATTGTGGCACCTCTCATTGCTCGCCTTAAAAAGAATTCTTTCATTTGGACTCCAAGAGCTGATCATTCATTTCAAGCCTTGAAGGCAATTATGTGCACCACTCCTGTCTTGGCCCTTCCCGACTTCACAAAGACATTTTTCCTGGAATGTGATGCTTTCGGAAGAGGAATTGGAACAATCCTTATGCAAGATGGCCGACCTTTGGCCTTTACCAGCAAACAACTGTTAGAGCGACATGTGGGTCAATCGATCTATGAAAAGGAAATGTTGGCTATTCTGCATGAAGTGGACCTCTGACACCCTTATCTATTGGGGCAACACTTTCAAATTAAGACAGATCATTAGAGCCTCAAGTATTTTCTGGAGCAATGTCTTTCATCCCTAGAGCAACAAAAATGGGTGACTAAGCTCTTTGGATATGGTTATGACATCATTTACAAAAAATGAAAAGACAATGTGGTTGCTGAGGCTCTTTCAAGAAAATATGAAGATGAAGGGTCCCTTTTTTCCCTTTCTTTCATTATACCAGATTGGCTCCAAGCTGTTCACCAGGAATGACTGCAAGATCCCAAACTTTCGAGTATGATCCAACAATTGCAAGACAATTCTCCAATTTCCCTAGGGTACTCTTGGCACAATGATGAGTTTCGCTATAAATGATGTATGTATTTAAGTAAATAGTCACAACTTAAATCTACGATGCTTTCTGAGCTTCATGCTATACTCATAGTTGGACACTCAGGGTTTACCTAAACCTATGACAGGGTCAAATGTTCTTTTTTTCTGGGATGGTATGAAACATGATGTTCGCACTTTTGTGGTGGAATGTGATGTCTTCCAACGCAACAAGGGAGAAACAGTCAAAGCCCTAGGCACACTACAACCGCTTTCGATCCCACTCGCTATTTGGAGGGACATCTCTATGGATTTAATTGTTGGCTTACTTAAATTGGGAAATAAGTCAATCATCATGGTGGTAGTTGATCGTCTTTCCAAGTATGCTCATTTATGTGCTCTTCAACACCCATTCACCACCTCCACCGTGGCTCAACTTTTCATGGATCATATATTTAAGCTTCATGGCATGCCTCATTCTATTGTTTCTAACAGAGATCCTACTTTCACCAACAATTTTTGGCAAAAAGTGTTTGGAAACATATTTGAGGTGTTTTGCATCTGAACGATGAAATCAATGGGCTCAATGGTTAGCCTTAACTGAATGGTGGTACAATACTTCTTACCATACAACTCTGCATGACTCCTTTTGAAGCAGTGTATGGACAAAAGCCACCTTCAATTCTATCATACATGCTCGACGTCTCGAAGTTTCAGGGGGTTGACCAAACTCTTACAGTTCGAGAGGCTATTCTTTGTACTCTCAAAGAGAATTTGGTCATGGCTTAGAATCACATGAAGCAACACACAGATTGAGGTCGCTTAGAACGTCGATTTGTTGAAGGGGCACAAGTGTTTCTTCCACTGCAACCTTATAAGCAAACTTCACTCAAGGCTGACCATTATCAGAAACTGACGCCCAAATTTTATGGTCTTTATATAGTTCTCAAGCATGTGGGACATGTGGCCTATCAATTAGCTTTGCCCAATCATTCTAAGCTCCATCTTGTTTTTCATGTCTCCTGCTTAAAGAAGGTGATTGACACTAAGTGCTAAACTCAAACCAGTCTTCCAGAGTTGGATGAACAAGACTCCATCTGATTGCAACCACAATCAATATTGGACCAACGTGAGTGTCGTCTCCGTCATTTCACCATCAAGGAAGTATTAGTACAGTGGAAAGATACAACTCCAGTAGATGCCACCTTAGAGCCAACTACCATTCCACAACAATTTCCTCATCTCAAGCCTTGAGGACAAGTCTGAACTTTAAGGGGGAGGGCATGTTAGGGACCTAACCTCCCTAACCCCTCACGTAGGTAGAATAATATATTTTCCATGTAATAAAGGCCAATATTAATAAGGCCTAGTAATAAGGAAGAATAAGTCAAATGTAAGAAGACCTAATAGAAGCTTCTGCTTCTAGAAGATCTTCCGCTAGATTGTTCTTTTGATAGATAGATTTAGTATAAATAGGAGTTGAGGGCATGAGAAGTCTTGTATCAAGAATTATTGTAATAGAACATCTTTATTGGAGGTTGCCCCCTTGAAGAAGCAAGTGAACATTGTTTCCTATCAATAAAGGTATTATTTTGGTGTTGTGATTTCATCTATTGTGTTGTTTCGCTGTTATTCTCTACAATATTTCTGTTTTCAACTATTATAATAGATCTGGTACCTTACAAAAGCTATGGAGTGGGGTTTTAAGTGATGTAGGAAGAGTAAGACTCAACAAAATTTGGGGTTATAGGAGTATATGAAATGGGATGGAAATGGAAATGAGATACTGACAAGATAAGAAAATGAAGGACAAAAAGAAGGGTTGAAAAGAGATGGAAGGAAACCGATGCCTATCAATCATGGGCTAATGAAGTCACAAGGAACTGTGTAAATGAGAGAGCTAATGTGTTACGTACAACTACTTTGAAGTAGGTCATATGACATAAAAGACTTGTTTACCATCTTCCACTAATTAGTAGATGAAGAAACTACTTCATACATTTATCTTTAAGGTGTGTACTTAAGGTAGCAAATACCTAATTTGATACATTTGAACCTTTAGTATTTGGTAGAAATGTGTTGTAGAAAACTAGTCTTGGAGGGCTAAGATTGCCACTCATCATTGAAGTTATGAAGGTGTTGTTTTATGGCTGAAATGTGCTTCCAAATTTTAACATAGTTGATTGAAGAAATGAGAACAAATGCATAAATAAAGAAAAATGGAGAACCTTCTCAAATTGTTTTACTCCTAGATGAATAAATTCATTACTAAACCTTTATAAAATAATGACAACAAGAAGAATATACAACAACATGAACAACAAATTGAAGAGCACACATAAACCATACATCAAAGTGGATCAATACTTCAATCTTCTATTCAAGAGTGGTAATACAAAGGAGCTCCATTAAGCTTTAATTCCCAAGCTTGGTACTTATCACTTCTCTTCTAAATCTCGAATTGCCTATTACAAATGAAATAGAGAGAAACTCCTCTTTATATAGAGTGAGTTAAGTCTCTCATACAATAAAATATATTATCTTTCTAACTAACCCCATGAAAAGTCAATAAATAGTAAAATATTGAAGTAGTTAGATCGGTGGTTTACAATATCAAGGCATGTTGATTCCATTCTCTTCAAGAGAGGTCGCCCTCATAAAAAAATTAGACAATAATATGCAACAATAACCTCCAATAGAGGACACACCATCCAAAAATAGATACTAAACCAAGTCAAATGCTAAATTGGTCTACATAGAATTCACCCTCCAAGAATGGATGCATGCAAAATATAATAAAATACTCTTCAATCTAGGAGGATGTGCTCAAGGGTCCACCTAGAAGGGCTCACAATAAAATATGAGGAATATTTTATTGTTATATCTCTCATGGACCTGGGATGACACACTCTGTGAAGCAATCTACATGTGCAAATCCCAAGGCAACCAACTCCATGGATGAATGTGCAAGATAAAGTCGTCAAACCCCAAAATAGTAAGTGAGCGACCTCCAACAAAAGAAATATTGGGAGATATGGGTAGATTAGAGTTTTGGTCATGCCAATATTCCATCAAATAAATAAATATACGCCTCCATGAATAGAAAGAAGTGACTCCACAAGTTTTCCCTCCAAGGATATGCCCAAATATAGTAAGATAATTGAGTAGATGCATGTAATGTGGTACACATGTGACCCTCCAAGTATGTCACTATTCTCACAATAAAAAAACCTCCATAACCATGTCCAACTAACCCCTTCAAGTAAGAAAAGGAAGCTAATGAAGTAATGCACCCAAACTATTAACCTTAATCTAGATAAAGCATATTAATTTAACCATTGAATAGTTAAATTAACCTCAACATGTATGCACAAATTTTAATGCTCAAAATATAACCATAGTCCCCCCAATTTGTCACCAATAAATTAAATCACCTTGAACATGTGTGTGAATGATGGGTGCACTCTAATAAAGTGTTGTACTATGTAAATAAAAGATCTCCAAAGAAAAACCCCACCATGATAACAACAAAACATAAATCCCAATCTAAGGTACACCACCACCATGGGATTATTACATCAAAAATCAACATCCAAACTTAGGGAAAATGTTAGATTACCATCAAATCATATGTAGTACTACACTTTCTAATTCAAACTTAGGAAATAACATATCAATGAGGGTGCTAACATCATGAAACACATTTCCCCCTAGGTGATCTCTAGCAAATGTTACATCATTAAGTTATCACCTAGAAAAATCCTACAAAGGCAACACAAATCATTCCACCATAGCAACATCACAAGGGAAGGGGACATAAGCAAGTGCTAACCCATCCAATCATCAAGTGTATTCCCCATCACACATCCAACATATCAAAACCATGTAGAACACCTCCTCATAGTGACACCAACATCGCACATCAACACACCAAGTCATAGGGAGCATCAACAACACCATGAAACATCTACCTCCTAACATCATCATCTAACCCCTTGGGGTGCTAGAACCATAATCCATATCCAAGATAAATATTAATATCAAACCACACCATGATGAGATAATATGCTCCACAACCATCCAAAAGTGCAACCAAAGGGTGATCAACAAGGCAAGCACATGTGAGAAGACGACCCAAACAACAAGCATAATCATCCAACAAAGGAGAAGTGAGACTCCCCCAAGCCAAAGACTTCCAAGGATCTAGTGGGAAATCTCCCCCAATGTGATGAATATCACAAAGTGGAACCTCACACAATATGAGGTATAAAAATAGACTACAACTTGGGGACATGCACTCTTTTTGGGAGTGCATGGAATCCCAAAAATCTCTAGTCAAACCTGTCAAGAAAAAAGAAGAGGCAAGACCATGTGGCAGAAATGATACATATCAACATCCACAAACACCATATTTATTTATTTATTTTTAAATACATCACCAAGAGTTCAAAATTTGGCTATAACAATGCCAATTTTTCTTACATGAAAGTAAACTAATGCTCACATTTGTTCAGGTTATTTATCCTATACTACTTTAACCTACTATGAAATAATAGGATAAGTGAAATCAAATAGCCACTGCAACCATCCAAACATCACCTCATGGCCATGCACACTACCCTTGTGTTTGGTAATGATCCAAAACAAGGTTACATAAAAAATAAAACACATATACGAAGAGATATGTATTACAATGTGACTATACAATGAAGTTATATTACATACATAGCAACCAATACAGAAATATGAAAAATGATAACATGTTCCAACACATGTTAACTCAATCCAATGTTGAAGAGAGTTGAAATATGGTCTGAAAAAAAGATACATGGCAACCCATAATCAATTTGTAAAATATCAACTATGTGTCTCTTCAAAGGAAAATCTACATGACAATCATCAATCACACTCTCAAACAAAGAGAATGTAGACTACTTCAATAATAAACTATCATGTAGACTACTTCAATAATAAACTATCATCTACTGAGCATGAGGATGAAGTATGAGATGGAATTTAAAATCTGGAAATAAAATTCTGCACACTATTCAATGGTTGGAAATGACTATCATAAAATCTGCATTCAATATTTTGCTGCTCCATACAATTTCTAGCACTAAAAACAAGATTTTCAACTGAAAAATCACATGCAATTTCACAAAAAATTGAAAAATAAGATGACTAGAAATTTCTAGCACTTTCATCATCAATAACGTGCTCCAATTTTATTTTTTTTTAATTGAACACGAACAAACATAGTTGCAAATCACTATTAAAATTTCTGCACATGCACCTACTAAACGTGGTTGTTCAAGAGATACATAGTCAACATTTTTCTCCCTAGAATCATCCCCATCAATGTTATAGATTGGATCCCCAAAGCATGGCCAATATTCCATCCCCAAATTATGGCCATTAAGCTAAAAATTTTCTTCACTAACTTCAAAAACTTGGATGCTTTCATTCTTATTACATGAAGAAGTACATACATCTATCATTTCATCACCATACAAAGGTTTCTCTTCAAAATCAACACTCTCCAAATTAACCTTTACATCATCAAAATCTGAAATTTGAAAAACATTACACATTACATTACCCTTGTCTTCATGTGAGAATGAGGTGGAAATTTCATGACCAATATTTTCTACATATGGGGGTGCAATATGTTTTTCAACAAATATATTACCCATTTCTAAAATATAATATGAAAGTGACTCATGAGATGGGAAAAAATGATGCAATTTATCCTTAAGATGAACACATTTCATTCTAATATATTTTACCAAGAAAGCATGAACATCATATCTCATTTTCATTTCAACCAAGATAGAACTTGAAGAGTCATTCTCATGGACAATCACCAAATCATCAACCTTCTCTTCTACTTCAACACATATCAATCCAAAAATTAACTTCATATAAATATGTTACCTGCTCCTCATTACCATATCCTTACATCCAATAGTTTTGAAACTTCTTAACAATATATAGAAATGACTTCATATTTTTAGGGATAAAATCACAATACCACTCCTTTCCATTCAAATATAATGCAAACCATCATTAAAAAATTTCATGGACAATATTACTTTCTACAATAAACTTCATGAATGATGAAATATGCATAAAAGCCAAATGAGGTTGTCCCTGAAATCTTAAAACATGATGAATCTAAATCCAAGGCTCAAGATGATGTGGAGATCCAGAAGTGCATAAAAAAAATCAAAGGGGTAAAAAAATCTTCCCAAAACTTCTCTTTGGATGGAGTCATTAATTCAAATCCTCAAAATGTCAAAATTTGAAAATGCGTGCATACCATAATACCTCATACAAAATTTGAAATATGGAGTCACCAATGTGAGTTCTTTAAGTGTTTGCTCATTGTTCTTGCCTCCAAAATCAATAAGCCATCAAATGTGGAGTTACCAAGATGAGAAAATATTTTCAAAACAAAACCCTCTATTAGCTCTCAAACTCTACCCTAGGAGGAAATGTCCCAACCTCAACAGGAGAGCCTAAAGGTACAATAGAAAGCTACCCATTGTCATTTCGGTAGCTTTGCCCCACACTTCAGTCTAAGGAAACTAAGCTACCCTAGCCTAGGGTGGAATCCCTATGGTCTATTTATCCCAATCAGTTGTAACAATGGAGAGTTACTTGAATTAGAATGACTAATACACCTAAAAAATGTGGAGTCACCAAGGTGAGTTCCTCAAGTGTTTGCTCATTGTCCTCACCTCCAAAATCAGTAAGCCATCAAATGTAGAATTTCCAAGATGAGAAAATATCTTCAAAACAAAACCCTTTCTTAGATATCAAACTCTACCTTAGGAGGAAATGTCCCAACCTCGATAAGAGAGCCTAGAGTTACAATAGGGAACATACCTACTGTCACCTTGGTAGCTTTGCCCCACACTTCAGGCTAAGGAAACTATGCTACCCTAGACTAGGGGGGAATCCCTATTGTCTATATATCCCAATCAATTGTAGCAATAGAGAGTTACTTAGATTAGATTGACTAAGACAACTAGCAACTTTTACTCACTCTCAATGATAAAAAAATGAGTTTAAATATGCAAATTGTTTCTAGATTTAACAAGCCTTTGGTGATGTGCAAAAGAGACAAATGTGCCCTAAGAGATAATATGGCACAAAGTGAATTATCAATCATTTGTTGACTAATAGAGTGGCACTGACAATATTTGTTAAATGAAGCACACCATTTATCAAATTATTTCATTATCCATAAGAATGAAGTGTTGGTTGTTTATTTGTTAACGATTAAGGAGATTCCATATACCTAATTACAGTTATCAGAATTCAAGTATAGTGAGATGTGTTAATATTATGGTAGCTGCGGGAGGTATTTACCTCCACATGTGAACATGACAAGAATGGAAGACTCTAGAAAGCAAGAGAAAACCCTAATGAGTTGACTAATAACCCTAGAAGTCTTGTCGACTCAAGAAGATAATTTATATTAGGTTATTAGCCTCCAAGAAAAGAAGTCGGCTAGAAATAATAATAATATACTAAACAGACACATATCCAGAAGGAGAAGTCGGCCCTAGCAAATATGGCAGGACCAGTATAAATACAGGGCGCCAGTTCTCATTTGACATATCTCAGCAGTTGCAGAGAGCCAGTTCTGCGCACTGCAGTTCCCAGTTTGGTGCGCACGTGTGGAGGAGTGTTGCAGGTGCAGCTGCTACAACAACCAGTTTCAGTATTGGCTTGGACTATCTCTTGGCTAGGGTTTGGACTATCTGATCAGCTCTTTGTGATGCGCTATCCTTGGGGAAAGGTGCGCTACCCTTTGTTTGGCTATCTAGCCTAGGGTTGGCTTCCAGAGTAATTCTCAGTCAAGGTTAAGCTGCTCGGAGGGTGGCTTCAGCCTATGGTTGGGTGACGAGGGTATCGTTAATGGTAAAACGAGCACACCATCTTCTATATTCTAACAGGTTATGGGCCCACAGCTCCTTCATTCAGTCTAAACGCTGGAAGAAAACATAACCGCTAGGATATTAATCTCGCTGAGGAACTGTCGCCAGGGTTACTAGCAAAAGCAACTTTCAAGACACTGGAGCTAGTGTTACTAGCAGGTGTAGTTGCAGAAACCCTAAACCTCTTATTGAGGAAACTTAAGTGAAGGAATTGACCTAATCTCTGGATAGATCAGTGCGCCCTAGCCCAGTTCATCTCCTGGTACTCTCAGAAAGCCAAGACGTGAAGTTCGAATTTCTGGTCAAATCTAGGGTTTGACCAAGTCAAGCAGCCATGGCGAACTCTATGAAGTCTGAGAACAAGTTAGATGGAGCCTCTAACTTCAGAGCATGGAAGACAAGGATTGACCTCATCCTTGCTAAGAATAAAGTGTTGGATATCGTGAAAGGAAAGATCATGAAGCTAGAGTTTGAAGAAGGAAAAGAGAAGGAACCGCATAACGTTGCAGCTATGGACATCAATGCCATGGGTATCATAGTGGATTCTATAAAAGACCACTTGATACCCTACATCTCCCATATTGACTCATCAAAGAAGATGTACGATGCCCTAACAAATATCTTCTTAGTCAGAAACATTGGACAAGTTATGAGTCTGAAGAATGAGCTCTGTAACATGAAGATGAATGATGACGACAACTTAACATCATACTTTGTAAGGATCTCCCAGTTAAGAGATCAACTACAAGCTATTGAAGAGATCACTTCAAAAAAGGAATTGGTGAACATAGTACTCAATGGTATTCCCAAGACATGGGATGCATTTTCCGCAAGCATGAACACAAGGAAGGAGTACCTGACATTTGAAGAACTTTGGACTTGTTGTGCTCAAGAAGAATCAAGGATCAGTGCAAAAGAGAAACTCCAAAAGAAGTACAATGATCAAGCCTTCACAACAAGATTCAAGAACTTCAAGAACAAAAGAAAGTTTGATTCAAGGAGGAAGCCAAAACAAGAAAAAGACATTTCAGAAATACAGTGCTTCAACTGTCAAAGGTATGGTCACTAGAAGAGCCATTGTCCCGAGCTAAAGAAAAGGAAAGAGAAACATGAAGCATCAGTTGCCGAAGAAAAGGAACCCACGAAGAAGACTAAGTAGGATGGAAGAGACTTCTTCTTCTAAAAGGTAACAAAACTCTTCTTATTCTCTGTACATATCTTGTTTGCATCGTCTCTGTACATATCTTGTATATCTATCTCTTACAAAGATAAAATGTTCCAAGAAGAACTATATCCATGGAAGAACACCAAGATAAGGATTTATATACAATAAAAGATGAAATATATCATGTGAAAGCTATTACACGATAAGTCGAAATCAAAATCAATCTTGAAGAGACTTAGAACAAGCAAAGACAGAAATAAGTCAACAATCGAGAGGAAATTGGAAAAAGACTTATGACGTTTTTGTAGAAGACAACAAGACGGAAGCGTGGACTCTGTTAGACAAGAAAGCCAATTATATATTGCAGAAGACAATAAGGATGCAGATGGAAGCATGGACTCTGTTAGACAGAGGGAGCCGTTTATATGCACTTGTACATGAAGCAAGGATTAGGAGGGAGCTAATCCTATGATTCATTGAAGATGATGAAATATATATATCTATGGTAGCTTTCATGAAAGACAACACGTGTTTAGTTCAACCGGAGAAGAAGACTTCTTTGAAGAGAAGCCTTAAAGTATTCCTGGTTGTCCATCCAGATCCATGATCCTATGATGAAAGGAAGAAGTGGAATCTCTAGGGCATGAAATCTATAAGAAACTCCATGGACCCAAGAGCTAAGGAAAAACATGAAGAAGAACATGAGGATTCCAAGAAAGAAAGAGAAACCAGAATAACCAGTCATTACATCAAGAATCACAAGATTACTAGCTTGATATGAAAGCTATCAAGCAGAAGAACTGAAAGTCGTGATGAAGAACTGTGTATGGAAGACTTATGAATAAAAGAATTGCAAGATCTAAAACCAGAGGTTCTCCCAGATGGAGGGAGAAGACTATGATGATTACTTGTTTTAGTAAACCAGACTTATCTCTACATAAGTCATTATATCATCCGCAACATCCATGAGTCAGAATTCTACATCAAATGAATGCAAAGAATGTTCTCCCAAGAAATTGAATAAAGAACGTATGAAGAGAAACTTCAAGACTTTGAGGCATACCAGAAAGATACTCCTGTATATAGATAGTAGAAGATAACTTGGTGGAGAACCTCCAGTGCACAACAAAAGCGTGGTGAAGATTTCCTATAACATCAAGATGACTACTTAGTAGATCAGATCTCATGATGACAGAAGAAGTGCCACATGGATATGTTCTAGTTTTCCAACTATGATATACTCTATTGTTTAGATCTACATGAATCCTTCACAGTGTTCCAGACTAAAGTACATTTGAAATCAAGCATTACATTATCCACGATGAAGTACCAGAAAGGAGAAAATGATTTCTCCAATACATATCTCCACAGATGAGCAAATAAGTAGACATTTTGAAAGCTTCTATCCAAGATGAAAGAGTTTGCGTACTCAAGCTAGAGCTCATGAAAATAACTTCCTTATTGAAAAAGGAAGAAATGACTCCTAGGTTGGGAGGGAGCACTGAAAATATTATTCAAGACATTCATTGAAAAATAGTCCATCTCGGATAGATGCTTTCCTGTTCGGAAAGTGGATTGAGATTTCTGACGGACAATGACTTTCCATTGTGGTTAACATGGGAAGTAGTCTGATTGTTGATGTATCATAGACATCGACTACCCATTGTGGTTAACATTGGGAGTGGTCTAGGACAATCTCTCTTCTTGAGGGTTACTCAAGAAGACTGGCCTGCCTAGCCAGACAACGATTTCTCATTGTGGTTAACATGAGGAATGGTCCATTTTGGAGGTTGATGTAGGACAATATTTTTCTCTTGTGGTTAATGGAGGAAATGGTCCGGACAGTCATTCCTTAGGGTTATACATTCTCTCCAGGGTGCACTTTGATTAGTGTAGGAGGAATGGTCCAGGCTCAACAATCAGGGACAAACATTCCTTAGGGTTTTCACATTCTCTCCAGGGTGCACTTTGATTAGTGTAGGAGGAATGGCCCAGGGTGGGGAATGGTCCAGGACAAACATTCCT
>ML780703.1:39676-66575 GCA_009831015.1 Picea engelmannii | reverse complement strand
CCCCAACAAATCTGGCAGAACCAGTATAAATAAAGGGCACCAATTCTCATTTGACATATCTCAGCAGTTGCAGAGAGCCAGTTCTGCACACTGCAGTTCCCAGTTTGGTGCGCACGTGTGGAGGAGTGTTGTAGGTGCAGCTGCTACAACAGTCAGTTTCAGTATTGTCTTGGACTATCTCTTGGCTAGGGTTTGGACTATCTGATCAGCTCTTTGTGATGCGCTATCCTTGGGGAAAGGTGTGATACCCTTTGTTTGGCTATCTATCCTAGGGTTTGCTTCCGGAGTAATTCTCAGTCAAGGTTAAGGTGCTCGAAGGGTGGCTTCGGCCTATGGTTGGGTGATGAGGGTATCGTCAATGGTAAAATGAGCACACCATCTTCTATATTCTAACAAGATGCTTCCCATAATTCATTCATCAAGATCATATGAGATATCATTGAGTGTAAGTTGTTACCGTTGTCTCATACCAAAGTTTAAAGTAAGGTAGGTTAAGGCACATATGGAAATATCATTAATCATTTCCCTTTAAGAGAGTGTCCATGAAATATGCAATTAAAAATCCAAAGTGTTGGTTTCTCTGCTATCATGTATTCAAGTTTATATCGACATATACCAATAGTTTATATTAGGGTTGCATTCACCATTCGATTCCATAAACAATAACCAAATGAGTAAAGACAATTTAAACTTGAAATTCAACCCAATGCTTAGATTCAATTGTAACTTCAAAATTTAGTTATAATGATGCCATCACAAACCATTGGAATTTAGAGTCCTTACATCCAAGACAACCAAAATGACAATGATTATAACTTGATCCTTTATGGTAATGTTTGAACTAAATCCATTAACAATTAAACACATTTGTCATAAAACTTTAAGGAAATACTATTAGGAACAATTAACATGTTAAGAATTCACAAGTGTCCCAAATAAGTGATATGGCCAACAAATGTATTGTACCCAAAGACTAGTGCTTGCAGATCACTTAGTATTGTTGATGTTGTTTTTCTTAGGTGAAATTTGAGCAATTCAAGTGTCGTAGATTGCAGAATTATAACTTTGTATGAAAAATGAGACTAAGAATCTATGTAAAATTAGAGTTGTACCTAAATCCCTTAAAGTATAGAGCTATAAAAATTTGGAATAAGGAATAAATTTCATTCAATGTACCCATATTTAAAGTCAAAGATATTATTACATCTTATTGGACTATCTAAAATACAATGGAACCTATGTACCAACAATGAAACAAGCCCAAACATGAAACATATGTTAAAGATGTGCCAAAGTTTAATTTAGGGGTACATTTTTAATGTCACCACATAAGAAATGTTTGCATTAAGGGAACCAATTAACCATTCAACCTTTAGATCATAGATTTTTAGTTCACAAGAACCCAAATATCACATGTTGTTTTGGTGATTTACCTAATTCTTATTCAACATTCACCTATCTATCCACCTTTTTAAATACATACCTCAACACTCTTTTCTGCTTTTTGTTGTCCCTGATGATGGGTGGAGTGTCCACTCGAAATGTTGGATGTTTCAAAACCATATACACACTGTGTCCATAAATATTCTCAACATTTTTCTACCATTTCAATCATCAATCTATTAGATTATGGGATTGCATGCATTTTATACCAATATGTTAGTTGGATAAACAAGGAAAAACCAAATTAGCATATGAAAGTCCTTGTGCCACAAAAGTGAGTTTCCAACATTTAAAGAGATAAACCCTAATTGAGATATGACATTAGGCATATTTAGAGCTTATTGCAAACAATATAGGTTAGATCTATGAAAAAGATAAGCCTGAAAATCAAGATCTATGCCCAAGATTTCAGCTGGCTAAGCTAGCTTACTTATGAAAAACTTAATTAGATAGGGCATGAGACAAATGGTTAGCACAAGTGAGATCCAAGACAATAGATTTAACAATTAAAATTAAACTTGGATCTCGCAATCAAAACTTAAAAATTAATAATGGAAAAATCTTAGATTGCTTGTAAAACAAAGATTAAAAGGAAAATAAAAAATAAATTGAGATGGTTAAGAAAAGAAAGGGAGAACCCTAGTGCTACCATTGGGCATGGAGTCTTAGCCACTCCTCGAGAAGTTTCCCTCTTCACTTTTAATGTTGAAGTCCCCGCACATCTTTTGGAGAATGCTTGGTGAACATCAAGCTTAAGGAAACTTGGACTATACAAGATTCATACGCAGACTAAACAAAAAAAAGATTCAAGCTAAGTATTGCAAACTTTAATAATTAAAGCATAAATATAGGGTAAGAAGTTAAAACCTTAAGATATTTAACTTCAATACTAAGATCTAGCTTAAAAATTTCACAAAGAAATAAAATAGTCCCGTGTCATACCTTACTTGCATTGCAATATCCCTTTCTTCAATGTCTCTTGCATTCAAAAAACCTTCTATTGTTAACCTAGAACAACATACTCAAAGACAATAGATAAGAAAATACACCAAAATTGAGTAAAATATGTTTTCCAATTGATTTCCAACCATGACAAATGAGAGAGGATCCCTCCTTATATAGACAAGACACCTCACAAAACCAAGAGTAGCAAACCATGTGCTAATATAATGTACTCAAGCAAAACCATGAGTAGCAAACCATGTGCCAATATAATGTACGCAAGCAAAACCATGAGTAGCAAACCATGTGCTAGTACAATACCATGTGCCAATATAATATTCTCAAGAAAAACCATGAGCTAAAACAAGAGGCACTCTCAATACCATGGTCTAAAACCATTTTGAGCCAATAAAAGAATATATCATGAAATAACCACCTCAATCAACTCAAATATGTGAGTGGACTAGTCAAAGAAAAGAGGTGTTCCCTACAAGATGTTCTAACCACCTACATGTGTGTCTAAGAGAGAGAAAATGTTCCCTCCATGCATTCACACGTGCAACTCCAAAACACGATGATAATTTTCGTGCAACAAATTCCAACAACATCGTAACTAGGTCATTTTTTGCTCAATTTTCTATTATAACCCCATTTCTAAAATCTCCCAACCATTCTGCATCTAACGACATTGATATGGCATAATTATGGGCACTTTGTCAAAATATATCTGCCCTTGAAGTTGGTTTCCCTTAAAAATGTGCTCTAACCTCCTCAACACCTCAAGAAATGGTCAAAGAAAGCAAGTGTGCCCTCTAGGAATGGTCCATGTGACATATTATGATGATGTGGAGTCTGTGTCATTGTCCAACACATTGTCATAGATCCCTAGGCAATGACACATATCCTAATGCAATGTCATAGATCCCAAGAAAAATGGCACAAATTCTAATGTAGATATATTTGTCTATACGCATGTACACAAACCCCAAGGAAACATCATATATCCCAATGAAGGTACATGGATCCTAAGACATAGTGCACATATTTCATTATGGGGCACACAACTATAATGGTGCATAGAACTTCAAAACAAGACTTTAAGTAATGCAAATTAAGTAATTACTACTAACAACATCTTAACATAGGTTAATTTTATAAATTTCTTAAGTTTACCATTGTGGGACAACTTTACCCCTATTACATGTGTCAATTCCTAGAAAAAAAGGTATTTCCCAGGTAATCTTGGTTAGAGATAGGTAAAAATGATGAATTATTGATGGAAATGGAAGGGGTTCTTCATGTTTAGACCCTCAAAGTCATTTTTAATGATGTAAAAGGTCTTTTATTGGTACAAATAGCTTTTTTGTGCTATGAATCTTCATCATTTGTACTTGTAAGCCTTTTAAGAGGAAATTTTGCTTGGAGTTACCACCTTGGCACCTTTATATTACCCCTCTTTGCATTTTTCTATGATTTCATTTTCGTTAGATATGCATTTTTAGCATGGAACTTTGGGGTTGGGCCTTTTTAATGAGGTGGCATAGCTCTAGTCTCATTACTTTTTCATTGTTTAACATTTTTGCTCTTCACCTCTAGCCTTTTTAGGTTTTTATTGACTTTAACTTACAATTGATCTTCAATTTCTTCAATTAATCCTTGCCGGATGACATTTGATAAGTCAAACATGAGTGGAGATAATATATTTTTATGAATGACATGGAGTGAAAGGGAAATGATGGAAATTGTTAGATGTAATTGGGATATAAATATGCTACTCAACTAGATTACCAGCAGTACGATTTAGCCTAAGTCAAAACAACACTTATCTAAGGACAATTATGCTCCCCCCCCCCATGATATAATGAGACAAAACAATAAAATTATTATTGTTAATAAGTGTTATTATATCAAACCCAATTTTTATTAATTTCATGACAAGGTTAGAAACCATCACACCACTTTTAAGCAAGAAACCCACACATGAAATCATAACACATAAATTGAAGTAAATATGAAGCATAAAGTATCGTTTACAAGTGCACATATCATATGAGGTGTAAATCATAGGAGTTGGTATACCATGGTAGATTTATCTGAAAGAGATCATGACAAATGTAAGGCTAGATCATCAATAATCTGATGGAAGAACAGGAAGATCAAGTGTGAATGAATAAATATGAGCAGGAGAGATCATCCAAGTAACATCAATGCATCCATAAGAGGGTGGTCTGGAAGTAGTTTCCCTTAAGGGGGAAACACCCTCATCAAAGAATGTCTTCGGGAAAATGATCCTTATCCCTAGTAACGATGCCAACATTTTACAACAAAATATAGCAGCCACAAAAGTGTAAAGTCCCAATGAACAAGGTGTTGGTTTTGTGTAACTTAGGAAGGATACTCACTATCACCTCAATATCTCTTCCTCTCTCTCTTGGTTGGATCTTATCCAACTCAAGAGGGGCTTCCCTAAATAAGATTGCTAAGGCTATGGAGTGGGGGCCTTAGGTGATGTAGGAAGAGTAAGCCTTAACAAAATGTATGGTTGGAGTATATGAAATGGGATGGAAATGGAAATGGAAAGGACAATATAGGAAAATAAAGGAAAAAAACATGAGATGAAAAGAGATGGAATGAAACCGGTGTAATCATGGGCCAATGAAATCATAATACATTGGATAAATGAGATATCTAATGTGTCACAAACAACTACTTTCAAGAAGGGCATATGGTAGAAAAATTTTGTTTACGATCTTCCACCGATTAGTAGATGGAGAAACTATTTGATACATTCATCTTTAAGGTGTGTACTTAAGGTATAAAGGGCCTAATTTAATACATTTGAACCTTAAGTATTTGTTGGAAATGTGTTGAATAAAACTAGTCTTAGAGAGCTAAGATTTCCACTCATCAATGAAATTATAGAGGTGTTGTTTTATGGTTGAAATGTGCTTCCAAATCTACAATTCAATAGATAGAAGAAAGGAAAACAAGTGTAGAAAAAAAAAACAAATAAAAATAGGGAGAACCTCCTCAAATTGCTTTGCTCTTAGACAAATAAATTCATTACTAATCCTTTATAAAATAACAACAACAAGAAGAATCTACATCGACATGGACAAACAATTTAAGAGCATAAACAAACCATACATCAAAGTGGATCAATACCTCAATCTTCCTTTAATAATCAATAGTGGTAGTACAAAGGAGCTCCATCAAGCTTCAATTCCTAATCTTGGTACTTCATCACTTCTCTAACTCCTGAATCTCCAATTGCCAATTACAATGAAATGGAGAGAAAATCCTCTTTATATAGAGTGAATTAAGTCTCTCATACCATAAAATATATTATCTTTCTAACTAACTCCATGACAAGTTAAAAAATAGTGAAATATTGGAGTACTTAGATCCATGGTTGACAATATCAATGCATGTGGACACTATCCTCTTCAAGAGAAGTCACCCTCATCCAAAAATAGGCAGTAGTACGAAACAATAACTTCCAAGAGAGGATGAACCATCCATAACTACGTATTATACCAAGTCAAATGCTAAATGGATCCACATCGAATTCACCTTCCAAGATTGGATGCATGAAAAATATAATAAATGCTCTTCAATCTAGGAGGATGTACTCAAGGGTCCACCTAGAAGGTCTCACAAAGTTCATCCTCCAAGATGCATGAGAAATATAACAAGAAAATATTCCTCCTAGGAGAATGCTCCATAACAACCTCCAAAAATAGAAAGTGGTCCACGAGATGGGACCTGCAACCAATCTATATATGCAAATCCCATAGCAAGCAACTCTATGGATGAATGTGCACGATGTAGTCAAACCCTAAAATAGTAAGTGAGAAACCTCAAAGAAAAAAAATCTATGGAGATAAGGGAGAATTAGGGTTTTGACCATGCCAAAAATCAATGAAATAAATAAATATATACTTTCGAGAATAGCAAGAGGTGTCTCCACAAATTTTACCTCCAAGGATATGCCTAAATATAGTAATATGACCACGCAAATGCATGTAACATGCCACACGTGTGGCCTCCAAGTATTCCATGCACCTCCCAATAAAAAAACTCTCCATAACCACCTCCAACTAACCCCTTCAAAGGGACATAACAAAGTACTAACCCATCCAATCATCAAGTGTGTTCTCCATCAGAAATCCAACACATCAGGACCACGTAGAACACCCCCTCCTAGTGACACCAACATCATGCATCAACACACCAAGTCACTAGGAAACACCAACAACATCATGAAACATCTACTTCCTAACATCATCTTCTAAACCCTTGGGGGCCTAGAACCAACATCCATATCCAAGATAAGAATATATACCAAATCACACCATAATGAGATAGTATGCCCCACAACCATCCAAAAGTGCAACAAAGGGGTTATCAATGAGGCAAACACATGTGAGAAGACCTTCAAAGTAGTAGGCACAATTATCCAAATAAGGAGTAGTGAGGCTCCCCTAAGACAAAGACCTCCAAGGAACCAACAACAAATCTCCATCAATGTGATGAAAATAATAAAGTGGAACTTTGTGTGATATGAGGTGTAACATGCTAAACATGCACTGTTATTTTATTCATCAAACACAGGCTCTAATACACACACCAAAAGCAAAGGGAATTCCTTACTAGGAAGAATTTTGATCTCAAAGCAGTCCTCCACGAAGCTATGTTGCTCAAGCCATCCGTATAGGTATCCATTATCCCACCTTTTCCCTGATAAACTATACAAGATTATTCAAAATAATGGCTGAGAGTTAATTCAGGCATGTGCAACTGAGGGGGTAAGTCCTTTGATATCTTGATCCTTCGCTTGAAATCAAATGATTGTAGTGCCATGACATATGTTTTTTATTAATGATGTAATGTGTCTCCATGACCATTAACATGCAATGATTAAGGTATGGCTTGGTAAATCATGCCCCCATTTTTTTGAAGAACCCTAATGTTAAGCTTATTTGCCTCAATGGATAGAGAGTTGTCCTGATGGTTAAATTATATTAGAACCTAGAATAAAGGGACATTTTGAAGTCTACAAACCTCCTTTTGAATTTGTGCTATTAGGGATGCTAATTTACTATTGAAAGGAGTATTTTTTGAGATAATCAAGTTTATGATTATACTTGAATTTATGCTAGCAATCAATGTCGTTGTTCTGGATTTATTTATTGAAAGATGACCCTAAAGAAGGGTGTACACCTCAACTTGATTATTTACAGAATTCCATAGACCCCAAACAAAGGTTTTTTCTAGATGTATCTTAGGGTCAAGAATAATTCCCCCTGCTCCTACCACCCATGGGTTTCCTTTCAATGCTCCATTGAAGAAGAGAATGTAATATTTCTAATGGGATTTCCATTTATGATATTCTTTCTCACTCAACCTGAGTTGCCATCATGAGAAATAGATGGGCTTACGAGTGCTTAGTCTTGAACTATGGAGATACATATGAAAATTGTAAGAGCCAATTTCTCTCATCATGATCCAACCATTGGATATATTGATTCTTACCGTCCAATGAGTTAATATGTTATGGGAGAAGAGATTTTGGCTTTTCTGATATTGATCTAGGATTGGATAATTATTAATGGAAAATAGCCTTATTGCGAGCCAACTAGATTTTCCAACATATGAATTTGGGAAGAGAAAACCATCTTGTTCTCAAAATATTTTTTTTTTTGAGATCCCCGTGTAGCTTTTGTTTTAATGAGAGAACATGTCCTTCCAAGAATTAAGACTTTTCATTTTGTGGCAAATTCCTGCAAAAGCTACATGCCAGGCCTATTTTGTGAAGCTACTTCAGATATGCACATATCTGAAGCTACTTAAGAAGAGGTGTCAAATTGTCTCTACTTCAGATATGCACATGGTGCATTGAGATGGCCCTTGGATTCCCATTTTCTATATATTCTTCACAATCAAAATATTCTCATGAACCATAAACCAATAGGAAATGTGGATTTTAGGGAGACTATCAATATTCCAAACCTATTTCCATATGTTAGAAAATCAAGGGAGGGGAAGGGATTGCAATTGAAGAAGATAACCATCCTCGACACTGTAATTTGAGGCTCCCCCTTATTGTAATCATGCGCAAATATATTGCATAGATTACAACCTTTAAGTAAATAGAAAAGGGTGGAAACTAGAGGAACTAAATGGGATAGGGGAAAATATCTAATTTACCATACCAATGATTGGCTAGATTTAACAACCCAAGATGAGATATCAAAAAGAGAGTTAAAGCCCTTACTATCCATCCAATTCTTTAAGGGAATCAAATCATAATTTTTCTCAAAGTCGGATTTTTTGTGACACCATCCTTCCAAATTTGAATCAACTTGACATTAACTGGAATCCATGTTATCTTGGATTGAACTATTGGACCTACAAATTTGAGGAGTTTCGAGATTTGTGATTCTCTCTTATTTTCCAATGGAATGTTAATACATATTTTGTGATTTCCATGAAAATACTTCTTAAAGAGAACCTTCTTCCACCATTTCAACTGACTAGAGATCAACCTATAGACTAATTTGGCTCCCAGATCTAGATTCATAAGAGTTGAGTCTTTTATTCTGAATCCTCCTTGGTCTTTGGGTGATCTCATTGTATTCTAATTAACCAAATGATTTTTTTTAGAGTTTTATTTCCCACCCCACCACAAGAAGTTTCTAATTTCTCAAGAGACTTGTTGTGTTATTCCCATGGGATCTAACATGGAAAAGCACTGAAAAATTAGGAGAGATGAGAGGACCAAATTTATTAGAACAACTCCACCTACTGGGTTCAACCACTGGGACCCCATTACTGAAATTTGGATTTAATTTTATTAACGATGTTGGTCAACATGGTGTTGTTGGATTACTTAATGATATCAATATTCCCAAGTACTTAAAAGACATCCATTGGGAACACCACTGTTGAGATTTGGATTTAATTTGATTAACGATGCTATGCCAACACATTCTTGTTGGATTACTCAATGATATCAATATTCCCAAGTACTTAAAATATGAACACGACTCTTGAAAAGGAAATAATAAAATTCTATACATAACTTGAAGGCGTTGTGACTTCTATTCAAACCTTAAATATGGATTTTACAATTGTTGATCTTGCCACGTGAAGTATTTTAAAAAATATCTAGAACAGGTTTGAAGTGCTCAATGATGATGGTGAAGGAACCACCCAAGAGAAGAGTGTCATCACAAAACTCAAAGTGTTCATGCTCTTAACACCTTTAACTAATTTAATACTCAAAAAATTTACCATGATTCTTTCTGCTTCTAGTTTCCTACTTAAGGTTTCCACCATAATGATGTATAGAAGAGGGGAGAGGGGAAAACACTACCTCAACCCTCGATTACCTCTAAAGAAGGCACAGTGGGCATCCCATTTACCAAAAGGGTTATCTATGGGTTACTATTGCAAGTAGAAACCATTGAATAAAGTGAGGATAAAAGCCACATTTAATAAGAAGATCAAATAAAAAGGAGTGTCTTACCCTATCAAAAGTGTTGGTCATGTCAATTTTAATGATCAAACCTTTGTCTTTATTATTTTCTGCTTGAGACTATTGCTTTTTTCACCATAGTTATGTTGTCCACTATCTAATGCCTCGACATGAATCCCCCTTGGTTGTTGAAAATTAGAATGGAAGAATAGTTCTCATCCTATTTTCCATAATCTTTGTTAATATCTTGTAGGAGGAATTGCATAGAGATATTGGGTGGAAGCTGGAGGAGGAAGGATTGGCTTCTTTAGTAATAAGATAAATGAATGACGAGTTTGTGTTACCACCAATTTTGTAGGATTTTTGAATGAATTGCAACACTCTCTCAAAATCAACTTTACTTATATACCAACAAACTCAATAAAAATGGATAGTGAAACCATAAGGTCCATGAGCCAGACCCTAGATTGCATGATAATTTCATCTTCCTCAATTTATTTAATCAACTTAGCATTCTCCTCATGAGTGATTAGAGAAGGGATATTCTCCAATATTTATATGGTACAAACATGATCAATCCCCTCTTGTTTCTCTTGTTTTCAATACATAGATTCAAAATGGGATTTAGATGCCTCTTTTATCGTTGGGAAATCACTCAATTTTGACCCATATTCTAGGAATATTTATTTAATATTAATTTTCTACTCCATATCTTTGGATATCCTATGGAAAAAGGAAGTGTTTCTATCCCACGATTTCATCCACAAGCTTCATGATTTGAGTCACCACATTTCCTCCTATAATCCGAGAAATTTGTGAAGCTTGTGGAAAATAATACTTTATTTTTTATGATGCTCACTATTTATGTCTTCCACCTCGATTCTATCCTGTAGAGTTTCCAACTATGATCTAAAGATGGAATTTATCTTTTTTAGGGGAAGAATATGAATGTTTCACCCTCTCTTTGAGACTAATTTAATGACTTTCAATTTATGTTCCCATATGCATATTGGAGATCCTGTAACCCATTTGTTCCATTCAACTGAGATAATTTTGACTTCCTTAGAATCTTGAAGCTATAAAGGGTTGGACCTAAAGGGGAGGGGATTGAAGTATGGAGATTCCAATAATTATAGAGCTATCATTTTATGATTAGAGGTGGTTGAATGGATGATTTTGGAAGATATTAGATTTTCATGCATAGGAAATCACTTTGAATAAGGAATCTATCTAGTCTTGCTACGATGTCGCTTGGACGAAATCTCTTATTAGTCTAGGTATATTTCCCTTTTATTGGTTTAATGTCCACCAGATCCCATTCCATCATAAGATCCTCCATTTTTCCTCATAATGGATCTCTTACTAAGCTCCCCCCTCTTTTTTATTTGTGGTTTAGTGTCACACTAAAGTCCCCAATGATGATGTCATTTTGTGAATACTCAGAATCTTTTAGAGCATGAAGGGAATACCATCAATCTTATTTTGTTTTATAAATTGTTGGCATATAAACATTGAAAATGTTGAATCACTTTCTTGATTGTTGATGAGTGAAACTTGATAAAATCCAATGCCAATTTTGAAATGAGAATTCCAAGTAGAGAAATGAGTTGTTCTATAAGGTACAAATGCCTCCAAAGGCTCCTGTAGAACTAACCATTATAACCTCACATATTTTCCATTGAAGTTTTCTTATTTTTAGGACTTTTGAAGCCTCTAACTTGGTTCCTAGAGGAGGAAAATATATGGTTTTTCAAATTTTATTAGATCTCTCAATGCTTCTTCTTTATGCCGACTACCCATGTCAATTTTCACATGCAACTCTATGTGAAAATTTTCAGACCTAAAAATTGCTTCCTAGTGATCTAACAGTAAAACCCTAGAAATGATCACTGAACAATTTTACACTAAAAATTATTGACTGAAATTATATGCAGCGGAAACAAAAAAATCAGAGATGAATCATCAACACATATGAGACACAATATTTTTTTTCTGTAACCTTATCAAATTCAGAAATCCTGAGGGCAAAACCAACTCTCCCAACCAATACAATATCACTGAATATGAGGACAACCTTTTCCTCTTAGCCAATACAAATATCACCAAAATATGAGGACAACCTTGTCCTCCAATAACCATACAAATCATAAAGCCAAACCTCAGAAAATCCCCGGAAATATCTTCTGCCCACAAATCTATTGTAGACCTCTTGTATGACCTACTGACATCACATGTCAACCCTGTGTGGACCCACACTTGCCAATGAATCTCTATATGAATGTATGCGATTGTTCTCACTGCAACCCATGTATGTACATGAATGTTCTCATTGCAACCCATGTACGTACATGACTATTCCCACTAGAACCAACGTACGTACGCAATTGTTCCCACTAAAACCGATGTAAATGCACTAAAACCTATACAAACCCTTCCGTACGACTTGATCTACTCGTACAATTCCTTCCTTCTATGACTGCCTCTCTCTCCTACACATGTGGTGTGATTTTCCATGCCAAGAAAAAAATCTAGAGAGTCCTCAACCTTAGGCCAGATTTTCCACCATGCAAAATTTCCTTTTGCTAAAAACACCAAGCCACCTAGCATAAGTCCAGACTCACTTATTCTAACTCCATTCTTCCCCAATGATCAAATGTCACAATGAAATATCTCCTTTATATACAAGTCCAATGAGTGAGTTTAGGCACCCCTTCTAAACTAAACAATTAATTAGAATATTTTATTCCTCTTTGTGGGTGTGACACCCCATCACAAGCCCACAAATCCCATCAGGCCCTAGCCTCATTCTAGGGATGATTTCATTGAAACAAAAGGATAATCTGGTGTCAACGAATATTCCAACATCCCTGACACCTTGGCCTCTTATGGGAATGCCTCTCGAAGATAAAATGAACAATACTCCCTCTTAGTGTGGGAGGTATCCCAGATTGCATCATCATCTGGATGTACCTCTATCTCCCATACTAGAAGTGACTATGTCTCCTTTATCACAATTGTACTCCAATCCTCCTTATCGGATGCTCCCTCTGTCACCAAAGTATATCCCAATTTCCAGTCCTTCTGACTGGCTGCACTCTTTTTCATTAAAGCAAATCATGTTGTCCAATTTGTCTCACTAGTTACTCCCTCTGTGACTAAAGCAAATCCTACTCTCTTTTCCTCCTGACTAAATGCCTCCTCTTTCACTGTAATAAAACCTGCTAAAACAACTAAATCCTCCATGGAGGGAACACAACTCCAAGAATACTCCTACCTATGTACCTCATGTCTGGCCTCCTCAACCCATGACACATGTCTGTCATTCCTGGAAGATGCCTCTCTCCTACTTGAACCTGGGGGGAAATCCCTTTGATTGCCTGACTCTCCCTCTGAGCCAATTAAATCTCTCTGAGATCAAGCTCCCTCTGAGTCCACATGTTCCCTCTAAAAACTAAATTCATCTGAGTCTGCAAAACCTCTGGAGCCATTTTCTCCTCCTCATCTATCACTCTGCTCTAGCCAACCAAAATACACATAGGCTGGCCCCTCATCCTATATAGGTTTCCCTTCCTAACTCCAAGAATCATCACTGATATGAAGCTAGATCGTCTAGGCACAAACAATACCTATCCCCTTCAAAACAATATGTGGTAGCCCTTTCTCTCAATATTTGAGACTAAGAGAACACTCCTTCTGAGTTCTGGCATCCATAACGGATTCGACACCCTTAACACCTCTCTTGAATCCAATCAGAACAATACTGTACCAGATCCTCGTACTGCATGCTTGACTCCCATTCTAAGCTCCACACAAAAGTCTGAGCTAGTCTTTGTGAAAGTGTAAAATAACTCTCTAGCACCTGTCATGTGGTAAGATGCTCCACTATCCACTAACCAAGTCCCCTTGCTGGAGACAGTACATGAAAGGGATAATACCAACAAGATCTCTCTCTGGAACCTATCTACAACCTCATCAACCTCTGTCACTAATGCATGCTTCCTTCTTCCCCTTCCCCTTCAGTGTACACACTGTGAAGCATAGTGCCCAAAGTCATGACACTCAAAACATATGATCTTACTAAGATCCTTCCTTAGTCTCGACTCAAGATATGCTTCTCTCTTGGGAGAATCCCTTCTCCCAAGATAGCCTCTCCTGCTTGGAGATCCTCTTTTACCCTTCCTGGTGTAGGATATAAGGGTCTGGTTCTCATCACTACAACTCTTAAACACACCATCCATATCATCCTTGGACACCAACTGGGTCTCCTCTTGGATACAATCATCCCATAGTTTATCAAATTTTGGTAACTTTTCTCCTGCATAGATCTCTTGCAAAAATGGTTCCCAAGATCTGGGAAGACCTCTCAATGCCACATTCACCAACTCAACATCATCCACCTTATCGCCAATGGCCACAAGCTGATATCGAGTCTATGTAATCTTCATAATATAGTTCACAATCTTGTCCTCACTAGACATCCTGACAAATTGAAGCTGATGCCTCAAATGCAACTTCCTGCATGTATTCCCATTCTGGTATATTCCTACCAGAGCATTATACATCTCCTTGGCAGTTGGATTCTCATCAATGTGAGGAATCAAATGATCCTTTACGGACTCTAGTAACACCTTCCTGGCCTTCACTTCCCTCTTCTCGTGGAATGCCAAATCTACCATATTAGTTGGGCTATGAACCACATCCTCAAGATACTCTTTTAGGTCATTCTCCTCCAACAAGAGAGGTGGTCCATATGGATATCAATGGCCACCCACCTATTCCATTGGCTAAAAGAATATCTTTTCAGTTTGACATTTTTTTACAATTTTTCGAGTCCCAAACTTCCTGGGTCGTTTTGAGGCCCTAAATGAATTGTTTTTGGAATTTTGGGGGAAAAGTTTGCCAAAAAAATTCCTTGGCTCCCAACGGAAGTTGTACTTCTCGGATAGACCTTTTCGACAAGGTATAAAACGCCCCAAACAAAGATAGTATGCAAAAGTTACGCCCTAGGGAAGTTGACGTATCAACTACCCTCATCGGGGCCCACAAACCATTTGGCCTTTCATCTTCTGGGGTTAGGGTTTTGGATTTTGTTTATGTTAAAAATTCCCTTAGAGCCTCATTGTAAACATCATCTATTTGTGAATGAGCATAGTCATCACATCTCTTCTTAGAGATAAGATGCCACCATTCTAGCGAGTTCATTCACTCTGTATTTTACAGTTTTGTATATTTCGCTCATTAATAGAAATTGCATATTACTATATCTAGGTGTTTATTGTTATATATCTATTATATATTTGTTATATTATTATATATCTATCACATCATTATGTATTTCCTTGTTATATTTATGCCTTCATTTTTTTTCTCAAAATAATCCGTATTAGTGGTATAAGAGCAGGGCACTCATTGTCGTTTCTTAGTGCATGTCCCCGATGAGGTCAGGGTATAGAGAGTTGGGTCTCTAGCTAGTTTATCTTGAGGAAAACCAACCCAAGCAACCTCCCATCATGGAAGAAAAGAGAAATTTAGGAGCATAAGATTCAATTAATATGTTTCTCGAGGAACCCATCACACGACAGAGGGACGAAATGATGGAAAATTTTCCCAAATCCTTCGACGAATGCTGACAACAACAGACACATCTTTATCAAGCAACCACTTTGGAAGAGCCATCCCTTTCAAGGTACTAGTTAATTTTGACATTCTTGTGTTTGAAGGTCAGATATATTTAAATGCTTTGGAAAAGTAGTTAAATATTCTAGAAGGTTATTTCTCTGTGCACAATTTATCCGACAAGGAAAGGATCACATTCGTGCTCCTTAAGGCTCTCCCCCGTGTCAAATATTGGTGGGAAAATTACTGTGAGAAAAATTGCACAGAGGAGTCTAGAATGTTCGAGGCTGAAGACACTTGGGATTTTTTTATGGATGCGATTAAGGAACATTATTACCTTGTTTGGAACTATGATGACCAATACATGAGATGGACCACATTGTGTCAAGAGAGGGGCCAAACAGTGCCAGAGTTCACAAATACCTTCCATACATTGCGCACCAAGATGGGTATCAAATATTCCTAGCAACATCTGGTTCTGAAATACCACGGGGCTTTACACAGGTATGTCCAAACCAAAATGGAGTTTCTGGACATCTCATCACTGGGCATGGCTTATCGATATGTCGTCAAAATTGAGAAAAAAATTAAGTAGCAAAAGAAGAGGGATTTCAGGTCTACAAATATGAAACAACCAAAGTATGGTAAAGGAATACCTAACTTACAAAACATTCAACCTCAAGACAACAAGTCCAAGACATGAGAAAAGAAGTTTAACGGGAAGACAAAGAAGGACACTAGAAAGTGGCGTGACTTCCATAAAATCCCTTGGCACAACACCGATGAACTTCGCTCAAAACAGTCATTGGTGGCTGAGCTCAAAGAAAAAGAATCGAACCCCGACTCAAAATCTGATTCATAAAACAATAAAAGGAGATAGATCATCGATGCAGAACCCATTACTACTATCGTAACCACAACAATCCAACCAGAAGAACTAGAGGATCTCAAGGAGGGGGAGTGCCTTTTCCATTCACAGATGTGGGTGAAGGGGACCCCACTACATTTTATTGTTGATAGTGGAAAGAAAAATAATCTCATCTCAATAGAGGTCGTCAAGCAATTGGGATTGTCGAAAACACCACACCTGCAACCATACAACATCAGGTGGTTTCGCTAGGGTCAAGATATTCATGTAAGACAACAATGTCACTTGTCTTATGACACCAAGCCCTTCAACGATGAGGTATTGTGTGATGTTTCCCACCAGAAGTATGCGATTTTATTTTAGGCCAACCATATATGTGGAAACATCATGATTTTTATGAGGCTTGACCCCGTCGCATCATTGTTACTCTGGGAGGTCATCCCTACAAGATATCAGAAGTAGTTCTGACTACTGTCCTACCAAAACAATGCCGCAAAGTAATCTCTCTTACCACAAAGTTCAACCTCTTCACAATCTGTTCAAAAGGTGAGTAGAAGGAAACTGCAACCAATGTAGCCTTGACCCAATACCTTTCTATCCAACAGAAGCAGATTGACAAGATTGTAGAAGAGCACAAAGATATTCTTCTGCACCTACTAGGGTTCCTCCACACTGCCTAGTCAAGCAAAGTAATAACAAATCCATTCATGCTACATATTTATCGACATAGTCTTCCCACACTTAGGTAGATCATGCATCTAGATTGGTTGAATGGATCTAACCCCTCCAACAACAGGTTCATGATAGCCTTCAACAAGCCAAGCAAGACAACTTCTCTAGCAAGGCAAGCAACTCACCAAGGTTCAGATTCAATAAAAGCTTCCCCATATCCCAAGGGAACTTGATGCAATGGGGACCATTGCTTCCTAATGGGGGAGGATTGATCCAGATGGATATCTGTAACACACCCGACCCCTTAATACCTTTCCTAGGGATGGGGCATTCAAATTTTCATCTTCCTTCTTAAATCTGATCCTCCTTTTCTATCTCTATTGTATTTCTACTCAACAAGAGCTTTCCAACCATGATTAATATGCTCATATCGGAGTTCAAGAGAGGAAGACATGCTTTGGTGAAGAATCTTCTAGCGTTCATCGATTGACATCCATGTAGCATCCACGGGGATCCATTATCAAGTCCTCTTCTCTCACAGGGAACATCCAATCATCACCTAAGCCAATGATGAACTCAATACTCATATAACATACCCAATGTAGAGGGATTCAACACTTTGATGCTTCGACACTTCGGTGCTAAACACCTCTTTTCCTTCCTACACGCTTTACCTCTAGAGTCTGGAGTCCCTGAACTCCCAAAGTCCTGTAATACCTCCATGTGGCTCCGACCTTTGGGCCATTCGGTCTCTCTACAATACTACACCCCAAATCCATCGGAGTCCCTAAGTCTTGGACTCTCGGTGTTCCAGTCACGTCACCAACCACTTTGGCTAGGCGGGCACACACCATGCGCTGAAACGTAGAAGGGCCAGGGGTGACACGCGCCACGTTCCAATAGACATATAGGGTCTACAAAAAGAAGAAATTGAGATGACACGTGGCACATCAATCGTGGGTCCACATCACCTTGGTGACATCGGCTTGCCATGTCACACTAGACTGACAGACTTCTAACATCCCTCAAATCTCATGATCGATATCTGACCACGTAGATCTATAGATCCACGACTTACATTACTTTGTGACTTTGACCTTTGGGGGTTTTGCAATGCAAACTCCTCTTTTCTCCCATAGTTGGTCAACGCCGAGCTGACCACAACCTAGATACGACGGTTAGGAAAAGTCTCGAAGCATCGTCAAATCGACGAATCTTGTCACTTCGGCCTTCAGAGCTTATCGACACAACACACATAAAATCCCCCAAAGTGCCTAGTCTCCAGACTAAAGGATCTAGCGCCACACGTCCCTTGTATATCGACGATTGAGAGGGATCACGAAGGATTAGAGGATCGACGATCCTCATTACTTCATGACTCCGGACTTCAGGGGTTTTGGATTTAATGCCACTCCATTCCCCTGAAGAAGGACTTCACCGAAGTACCATGTGCGGGTCCCTTCTCCTAAATGACCGGATGGTAGGTGGGGCTCCTAACGATCTCCCCAAATATATGACTCTCCTTTACTTCATAAATTCAACATTCAGGGGGTTTGATGCTATGGCATCTCCATTCTTTGAAGTGGAACTTCATCGAAGTCATCTTGGTGTGGATCCAATGGCTGAGGGAACCCCCGAACATTCTTAATCGGTGGCTTGCACTACTTCACGATGGGGAGTTGGATCCTAGTTTAGTCGGTAAGATAGGTTCATCTAACCACTAGGGAAACCACCCAATGTTGGTCAACCTTGCAGGTAACCATAACTCTTGGTCACCTTCGGCTGATTTGTGACTATTAGGGCCGATAATACTCCGAAGTCCTAGAATTTTGGAGCCTCGAAGCCAAAAGGACTTAGATCCCTTAGTCTTAGCATAGGGTTCCTAGTTCTTGGTCACATGGGTCCTTGTAACTCTCGTGAGTTAAACACAACTTCCCCATAATGTATTTTCTAAGGACTTGGGCACAATATCCCGGTCGCAAAACAAGGAGTTTGAAGGAGATATCCTCTTCAGAATGATAGGGTCAGATTGATGCAATGCTTTCTATCCCATCCCTCCTATAGGTTTACGTCCCAAGATGTCTCAAAGGATAAGCTAGGGCATATAGACGGTCAATTAGAAGAATAAGTCTACAAGAAGATAAGTGCATACACGTAACTTGATCATTCAATACAAAGACCATTCTTAGATGTATAATTACATGCATTCATTCATTATTCCATTTCAAAACACAAATTATGGAAACACTTATCAAAACCAGAAGACATGATGTGGTTGGTGAAAGGGGTGCTTGTTTCCACCCAACCATAGGCTCAATCATTCCTAACGGATTTACCACTGGCCACCCCCGAGCTAGACCACGATGCTTTGAGAGAGAATTTTGTCTTCGGGATCAACAACAATCAGGGATGAAGGTTACTGTCCTCCTCCCATAGGATCTTGGCAACAAGTTTTCTCTATACCAAGCAAGGAGGCTTGCCTGAGTACTTCCTCAGTCACTCAACACCCTCTTTTCTCAGCTTGTATCATAACCCTGCTAGCTACTTCCTGCGACTAGAACACATTCGTTTCTCATTTCTTCCTCGAACTTGAGATCTTAGTCTCTCTTCTCTGCTTCTCTCCTCTGCCCTTCCTCTACCCACCACACCTTCCTTTCTTGCCTTCCTCAACAAGATTGTGTGTGGCCAAAATTATCAGTTTGTGGTCAGGTTTGAAAACCTTACAGATGGGCACTCTGCCCCATCCCCTCATTAACTCTTGAGGAGGTCTTCCCACCTACCATCCTGACTGTAATTCATTCATGGATTAGAGGACTGTTCTAGTCCTAAGCAATTAAATCTAGCAAGGTACTGGTTTGCTAGGGGTTATCTCAACCATTCTTGGTTCCCCTCACCATCTATTTCATAAAATCCGTGGTCTATCTTGGCAAACCCCCCCTTCAGTAGTTATGCAACACTTATCCATTTTCTATGAATAACATAAATTACATTCATTGACCTTTTATACCAAGGTTCATCAAATCAAACATTCACACATATCAATTTTTCCATAGTCTCTTGGCCAATATAGTTATATTTACAAACTGGGGGAAACATGGGTGTTATAATCCCCTCCCCCTTAAAGGAACATCATCCTTGATGTTCTATCTGTCAATGTGCTATGTATATACAAAAGTAAACAAAAATGGATATGCCTGTCTCATGGCATCCCCCATTTCCCATGTAGCCTCATTTGGGCCAAAGTGTTTCCACTACACCTTGACCTGTGCAATGGTTCAGTTCATGAGTGAGGTTTCCTTCTTGTCTAGTATGTATTGAGGTTCTAGCAAGAACTCTCCCTCCGACTCCACCTGAATCACAAAACAATCAATTATATTATTAGAATCATGTACATATTTCTTCAATAATGAAACATGGAAAACATTATGTGCCTTCACTATGGGAGGGAGTGCTATCCTATAGGCTACATGTCCCACTCTATCTAAGATTTCAAAGGGTCCACAATACCGGGTTGCCATCTTGGCACAAAMTCCCATTCTCAGGGAACTCTTCCTAGGTCTAATTCTTAGATAGACATGGTCTCTTGTCTCGAACTCTCTGGGAGTTCTCTTTCYGTTGACGTAACTCTTCCGTCTATCCTGAGAAGTTTTTAGATTTTTCTTAATCTGAATCACTTGTTGTTCCATTTCCTTCAACATGTTAGGCTYGATTGTAATTATATCCACTGGATTAATCCAGTTGATTGGAATATTTCACTGTCTACCATAGAGGGCTTCAAAATGGCGCATCTTCAATGACTCTTGATAATCGTTGTTGTAAGAAAATTCTACCARTAGAAGGTAGTCTTCCCACTTCTTAGGCTGATGCATTACATGCATCCTTAACATGTCTTCTAATATTTGGTTCACTCCTTCTGTCTATCCATTCGTTTGAGGGTGATAGGTTGTGCTAAACAACAATTTAGTCTCAAAACTAGCCATTAAGGATTTCCAAAAGCTTGAAGTAAATTTTTTGTCTCTGTCAGATATAATCTCCCTGAGCATGCCATGCAGTCTGAATATCTCCTTCATGAATATGTTGGAAATATATATTCCTTTCAAGTTGACTTGACAAAAATGAAGTGATCAGACTTGCTCAATTTGTCCACCACTACCATGATGGCATCATTCTGCCTGGCCAATTTTGGTAATTCGGTGATGAAATCCATGGAGATGGTTTCCCATTTCCATTCTGGAATTGGTGGAGGTTGTAAAAACCATGCTAGGTGTCGGTGTTCTACCTTAAATTGCTGGCATTCTAGACACTTATCTAGATAGTCATCTATATCCCTTTTCAATCCAGACCAATACAATTATTTCCTAGTGGCTGTGATCATTTTCTGATAACCTGGATGACCAATATATGGTCTCTTGTGTAGTTCATTCATTATGAACCTCTTCAAGTCATCTCAACTTGGAATATACAATCTATTTCTATAGGTTAGCAAACCTTCATCAAGCATCTGATAGCCTTCATACTTTATCCTTGTGGGCTCTTGCTTTAGGTATGACGTCACGGTCTTGAAAAATGCATCTGTTTCTTGTGCATTCCTGACTCTTTCCCTGACATCCGTTTCACAGGTGATTATCGTTTCCAGGTGAATCATTTTCACACTTCTGCTAAGGGCATCGACCACCCTATTTTCCTTTCCTTTGATGTGTTTTATTTCGAAATCAAACTCACTAAGGAGAGCCATCCACCTAGCTTGTCTAGAATTGAGTTTTGGTTGATCAAACAGGTGCCTCAACCCACAATGGTATGTCATAAGTACAAATCTCCTACCCAAGAGGTAATGCCTCCACATTTTTAAAGCATGCACTATGGAAACCAACTCTAGATCATGGGTCATGTAATTGATTTCATGCTTATTCAATTTTCTGGATTCATAGCAAATTACACGCCCTTCTTGCACAAGGACTCCTTTGAATCCTTCCTTACAGACGTCTGTACACATGAGGAATTCATCATCAGGGTCTGCAATCTTCAGTATGGGTGCATGGGTTAGAAGGTATTTCAGTTCTTGAAATATTTCTTCACATTCTGATGTCCAAGTGAATTTAACCCCATTTTTCTGAAGGGCAGTTATTGGACAACCGATCTTGGAAAATCCTTTTATGAATATTCTATAATATCCTGCTAAGCCCATAAAGGACCTGATATCAGATACATCCTTTGGGGTAGGCCATTCCATGATAGATCTGATCTTGTCAGGGTCTACTTCCATTCCTTCTTCAGAAATAACATGGCCTAAGTAATGTACTTGCTTCTGGAAAAAGTCACACTTGCTAAAATTAGCATAGAGCTGATGCTCTCTTAGTACTTGAAGCACTAATTTAAGATGTTCTTCATGCTCCTATCTGTTCTTGGAGTAGATTAGGATATCAACAATGAAAACCAATACAAATATTTTTAGGAATTTGTTGAGTACATTATTAATTAAGCACATAAAAGTGGCAGGGGCATTGGTTAATCCAAATTGCACCACCACAAATTCATAGTGACCATATCTTGTCCTGAAATTTGTTTTGTGGATGTCTTCATCCTTGATTCGAACTTGATGGTATCTAGACCTTAAGTTGATCTTTGAGAAAATGGAAGCACCCCTTAATTGGTCAAACAAGTCATCAATTCTTGGTAAGGGATATTTTTTCTTTATGGTTGTCTTATTGAGTTTTATATAGTCTATGCATAGTTTGAGTGTGGCATCCTTCTTTTTCACAAAGAAGACAAGTGATCCCCATGGAGACACACTGGGTCAGATGTAGCCTTTGTCCATCATCTCCTTTAGATGTAGCTTGATCTCAAATATCTCTAGTGTACTCCTCCTATAGGGTGTTATAGACACTAGCATTGCCCCTGGTACAAGTTCTATGGAGAAGTCAATGTCTCTTCTCGAAGGTAGACCCAATACCTCTTTTGGAAACACGTCTTTATACTCTATTAATATGAGGTGGTCCTCTAGGTTTGGTTTTTCATCCTCAACATATTCTAACACATGTATTTCATATAGAGGACATCCCTTTCTGCAATACTTTTTCATTTGAAGGGCTGATATTCGTCTCACTGAGACAGGCCTTTGAATCCCTTGGAGGGTTATTTTTCTCCCTTCTTCATTTTCACACTCCAAATTTTTATGGTAACAGTCCAAATTGGTTTTATAAGTGGCTAACCAGTCCATACCAACCAACATATCATAATATCCTAGGGGAAGTATGTTAAGGGTTGCTTGGGTGGGCAATCCATCCATAATGAATTGGAAAGATCGTATGAACTCTGCTACTTTTCATTTGGTTCCAGTGGCTAGTTGTACCAACCATGGCTTAACATGTCTAGCTGGTTGCAGTTTACACTTATCAACAATTTGAGGGGCCACATAACTCAAATTATAACCAAGTTCAATTAAAATAGAAACTAGATGGTTGACAATCATATCTTCCATCTTTACAACTGAAGCTTGGTGGTCAACTTGTTTATTATCCAAGGATGCATAAATCCATGGCATGATCCTAGCCACATTATTCCCTTTGCGGGTAGTGTCATTCATTCGAATGCAACAATTGTCGTTCCCTTTGTTGTGATTTTTGTTCCCTTTGCGGGTAGTGTCGTTCATTCGAACATAACAATTGTCGTTCCCTTTGTTGTGATTGTTGTTCCCTTTGCGGGTAGTATTGTTCATTCGAATGTAACAACTATCGTTCCCTTTGTCGTGATTGTCATTCCTTTTATCGGGTAGCGTTGTTCATTCGAAAGAAACATTTGATGTTCCTTTTTGTAGTTGTTCCTGTTGTTGTTCCTTTCCCTTGAAAGTAACGATTTTTGTTTCCACCAACAACACATGATTCTGATACGTTTAGCCACTCCTTTGGGTATGAACTTCACTAACTAATTTTCAACAACATCACTTCTAGTCATCGTGGTAACAATTTGTTATTTTCTTTTTGAGGAATATCTAGCATACCTTATCAAATTTTTCATGGATTGATTTTTCCAAATTATCTTAAGATTGTTCATAATCCTTAACCACCGTAATTCGTTTCTTTCCCCCATATATATAAATATACTTGAATGATAATTTTCCTTCACATCATAATAAGGAGTCTAAGGAACATTTTTACTTGGCATTCTTACACTTATTATGCCATCCCACACTCTTAAGGAGTAGATGAGCCTCTCTTAATAAAGCCTAAAAAAAATAAAAAAATAAATAATAATAATAAAACAAATAAAGAAAATAACCTTCTCCCAAAAAGGATAGGGGGTCTCATCATGAGCCAACCTACCAGGATCATAAGAGACTAACATAAGTGACATTCCTACTATGGCTACCACACCAGGGCAATGACCTTTGGCATTTAGGGTCAAAGGACAAGAGGTCTCATCACGAGCTCGCTTGTTCACTTTGTTACGATCTAGTGAGTGACATTATTGTTATCTGGCTACCAAACCAGGATAGTGGCCTTTTTGGGAAAAGACTATTCAAACTATTTATTAAGGATATTGGCTCATCTATGGGTTAAAAAACAACCTTGTTGAGGCTATGGACGCTTGTTGGCAGTAGTGGCTCTGCATGTGGTATTGAAGTTTATTTTAATACACTAAGTTTTTATTGTGTTCATAGACTTCCTTTCTTAAAAAAACAAAAGAGGCTATCATTCCGGTTATATTCAACACAAGGGAAAGTAACAAAATTATGATACATGGCATATTTATAAAACGTGAACAAATTAGGACTACTGGGAATATTCTTCCTTAACATATTGAATATTGGTATTTGAACTTTACTTTCCACAAAAGGTGTGATTATCGTTCATGATTAACATTAAATTTCTTTGAAATTTATTAACTATTGTTCTCCCAACGACGACAGCGCAATAATTATCCCTCACTTGACTGATTGTCATCATTACGTTCACACATACCGACGGTCGAGTTTGACCTTTACATTCATTGGGGGGCGAATATTCTGCACGATTATCGATAGGCCATAATGATTACAGATACTGGGAAAATTCATATTTCTATATACCATTGTTGTTCTGTATTTTTTACCATTTCTAGTAATTTTTTCTCACAGGCTGGTCTAACTAAGTTGACAGTTGGGAACAATAGTCATGTTGACTTGTTTACAGGAGATATGGGTGTCCGAAGCATTCTTCGTGAGCTTACATTGTTGCAAGTGACTGATCAAGCAAGAAAAATTCTACACCATCTAGGGTGGACGCAATACTTTAACATAATGCAGGGATTCGATATAAATGTTGTGCTAGCATTTTTATAAAATCTACAGGGGGGAGTTTCAGTAATTTGGGGGATACAAATACCAGTTACCGATTCCATTATATCTTAGGTAACATGCCTCCCAAATGAAGGAACATAGTGGATCGATAAATACACAACACTCAAGGAAGTTGTGGAATCCTTCGGAGAACCAAGAGAGGAATTCAGCAAAAAAGGGAAAGGCCTCAACCCCACCGCTCTTAGAGAACCCTGGAGGGAGCTAGTAGGCGTGATACAAATATATATCACATGCGAAGGATGATATGACGTGGTGAGACCTCGCCACCTCAAGCTCCTAGAATTATTAAAACAACGGTTAGTTATAAATCTACCATTATTTTTTAATACCATGTTGCATGAAGTCGTTGGAAGAACCCAAAAATCCAAAAACCCTGCTAATGTAATTATTCATCATGGGTTAGTAAAATTGATAGTAAACAGGGCCTTAAACCATACACAAATAACTTGGGGGTACTTAATTGAGCCCTATAGGCCCATGCAAATTGAGCAACCTGAAGTCCACTATGAAATTCCTCCACAAGGAATTGAGGCAGCCCAGATAGAGGGAGATAATGCCCAAATTGAAATACCAGTACCCCAACCTGAAATGGAAACAGACCTTATTCAGTTGGAAGAAACTCAGAGCATGCAGGTAGGAACATCAAAGAAGAAAAGACAGAGAACAATTTTTGTTCCTGAAACCTCCACTGTCAAAATAAGAAAGGATAAAGAGACAACACAACCTGAAAGCACTCAGGAAACTATACAAACAGAACAACCATCACATGAAATCCTTGTAGGACAATAGGATGATTTCTTCAGAAGTTATGAAGAGGAGATGGCCCAAGTGTTGGGAAATTTAGGGATATCACTTACTGAAGATACAGACAGGCCAGGAGATCTCCAAGCTCCAACTTCTTCTCATTCAAACCATGTATTTGATCTTCCTGATATAGAGATGCCATCTCCTGAGGGAGAAGAACAAACATAACCTTAGTTTGATAAGAATAGTCCTTTAGAGAAACCAGAGAACCCAGAAGATATAGGGAATCAATTACCAGTTGATAAAGGTGGGGAAGACCTTGAAATTCCCCTTAGACAGAAAGAAATAGTAGAAAAAGGCAATAAAAAAATTAGAAAATTGGAACATGAAAACAAGACATTGAGGAAGAGGGTCAAGAAAATAAAAGTATTAAAACAAAAAGTTGGCGGATTGAAAGAAACAATTAGACAACTTAAGAATCAGTTGTAACAAGATGAAAAAGCCCATGAGAAGAATAAATCTAAGAGGGCTAGAGTATAGGGAATAAATCCACTTCCCAGAAGGGCAATTCACACCAATTTTGTTGG
Organism: Picea engelmannii; assembly: GCA_009831015.1. Classification (NCBI taxonomy): domain Eukaryota; kingdom Viridiplantae; phylum Streptophyta; class Pinopsida; order Pinales; family Pinaceae; genus Picea; species Picea engelmannii. Next base: position 39,888 of record ML780703.1, on the reverse strand, counting down.
AACACAAACAAAATTTCATGCTCCTTTGGAATCAGTTGAAATAGAAACCCAGAAAAAAGTTCCAGCAATAGTAGAAACAATTGTTCAGACTGAAGAAGTATTTCATTCCCCTGAACAGGATGCCACTATTAGAAGGTTGGAAGAAGAACTGGAACTATCCCAACAAATCCTGACCCAATGTCGAAGTGAAATGGTGACAACCACAGAGCATC
>ML780703.1:11345-25045 GCA_009831015.1 Picea engelmannii | reverse complement strand
CAAAATGCGAAATGTGAAAAAACTTTTTTGGTGTAGGCCTTGGTCACCATTGGTGGTCACATCGTCGAAGAGATGTAGAGAAGAGCTTGAATAGACAAGCTCCATTTTGGAGTTTGGGACATGGAGAGTTGAGACTCCTCACCACAAGAATGTCGAAATGCTGAAATGAGAAATAAACGCAAGATCCTACAGATCCAATCCAACGGTGCAGGTGAATTTAAGTATGATCAAAGGGCTACTGTTGCTCTTCACAGTTAATCGATCAATGGTGATTCAGTTGCTGAAGCGGTCTTTGGAGGTTCACAGTGTAACTACTAGAAACCACTAATGGTTTCTACCAGAGGACTCGAAGAGACTTTTGTGTGATTTCCAGAGGAGCTGAAGAGTCTCTAGGAATCTGCCAGTGGAATGAAGACTGTTCGTAGAGGCAATTGACAGATGGATCTAACTGCCAGAGAAGCTGAAGAGTTGCAATGATGAACACGTAGAGTACTTGACATGAGAGAGCATGCAGAAGGATGGGGGGATGGCATGCAGAAGGAGCACAGAGACCATAAGTATGCAGAACAGAGAAGAGATGGATGTTGCGGTTGCTGAGAGGTATTCAGGAGAGTAGAAGGAGGAGTGTGCAGCAACTTAAATACAGAGAAGAGGAATGGTGCATTGAAGGCACATGGCGCACAGAGCAGAAAAGGCAAAATCACAGAAAGCGCAAGGCATGTGTGCAGCAAGACAATGAGCCACTAAAGGAAGGTTGAGGTTCTCTGGTAGATAAAACTAGAAGATTATAAATTGTAAGAAGATGCAGACAGAGAGACACTGATACAGGAGAATAGAGCAACATAGCAGAACAATGATAAGCCTGGTAAGCCAATGATAAATATTGTATCACTGTGATAAATTTATAGATAGAAAAATTTATATTTCAGGGTGGTTGGGAGGTTCTAGGGAGGACTTTTGTCCTCAGAAGTTCAAGTGGGTGCTTGAACAAAGGGAGTTGTAGCTTCCATCTGGTTGCAGCCAGAAAAACTAGGGTGGCAGGGCGGTGCAAGGGAGAACTGTTGTTCTTTGTTATATAGGTTGGTGCTTGTGTGACTGGAAGTTGGTGCTTCCATCCAGTTGGTGTTGGAACAATTAAGGAGTTGGTGCTTCCTTCTAGTGGGTGCTAGAGAAACCAGGGAGTTGGTGCTTCCTTCTAGTAGGTGCTAGAGAAAACAGAGAGTTGGTGCTCTCAACAAGTTGTAGCTTGCAAAACAGAGGTTGTAGCTTCATTATGAGTTGGAGCTCATATGTATGATAATATAAAGAATGTACATATTACTTATCATATAAAGAAGAAGAGGTTTTTACACTTTATGGGTTTCCTCAGGAAATATCTGTCTCTGTGTATCTCATATGTGTGAATGATGTTGAATGGTCTATTGCTTACTTCCTTGCATTATTGTGATTTTCATTGAGTGATCTGGAAAAAGTTTAAAATAAGTATAATTTTTTAACCAAGGTTACAATTGATTCACACCCCCCCCCCTCTCAGTTGTCCAATAGAAGAAAATCTCATCACAGATTGCAGAAGAATCTCGCTACAGAGTTTGATGAAAGACCTAATTTCTTATCTCTTAGGTCTTGAAGTTTGACAGAGCACAAAGAAGATATTCCTTAACCAAGGGAAGTATGCAGTTAAAATGAAGAGGTTTGACATGTTGAAATGTAAATCCATGTACACACCCATGGAAATGAAGTTGTAGCTCCTGGTAGATACCTCGTAAGAATTGGTTGATGCTACTATGTAAAGACATATTATTGATTCAGTGATGTATCTGATGAATACCGGGCCAGATATATGTTTTTCCTTGAGTCAGTATCTCATAGAAACCATACATGTTCACCTTGATGATGCAAAACATGTACCTTAAGGGTACATTAGATTTTGGTCTCTGTTATACTAGAGATCATGACTTCAAACTGAGTGGTTACATCGATTCAGATTGAGTTGGAAGTGTTTCTGATAGAAATAGCACTTTAGGATGTTGTTTCATTCTGAGGTCAACCATGACTTCATGACAGAGTAGGAAGTAATCCATCATTACTCCCAGCATGACAAAAGAGGAATACATTGTTGCATGCTCCGCCAGTTGTGAAGCCATATGGCCTCAGATGTTGTTGACATATCTATTTAATATGGAGATGGAATCCATCGTGATTCTATGTGATAACCAAGTTGTATAAAGATGATGGAGAAACATGTGTTCCATGATGAGTCAAAGCACGTAGATATCCGGTATCACTTCACTCGTGATGTGATGTAGAGAGGAGCTATAAAAATCCAATGTGTTGGCACAAATGAATAGGTTGCAGATGTGTTGACCAAGCCCCTGTCTCGTGTAAAGTTTGAGAACTTTTGAGACAAGCTTGGTATAGTCCAAAAGGACCTCCATCGAAAGGGAGAGTGGTGTGGATGATACTATGGTATCCTGATCAGTAGTGGTAGCTCCGTTAGGATTTTATATCCTAGGGAATCTTATGATTCCTGGGAATATTCTTTGGATCTGTCAGAGTACCACAAAATGTTGTTGTGTTTCCAACCTCGTGTTGTGATGCTAGCCTAGTGTTGAAGATTTCCAACTTTGCGTTGATTTTGTTGTGTTCCAGCTTCCTAATGTGATGCCAGCCTAGTGTTGAATATTTCTAGCTTCGCGTTGATGTTGTTGTGTTGCCATCCTCGTGCTGTGATGCCATCCTAGTGCTGAAGATTTCCATCTTCGTGTTGATGTTTTTGTGTTTCCAGCCTCGTGTTGTGATGCCAGCCCAGTGTTGAATATTTCCAGCTTCCCGTTGATGTTGTTGTGATGCCAGCCTTGTGTTGTGATGCCAACCTAGTACTGAAGATTTCCAGCTTCACGCTCATGTTGTTGTGATGCCAACCTCGTGTTGTGATGCCAACCTCATGCTGAATATTTCCATCTTCGTGTTGATGTTGTTGAGATTCCAGCTTCGTGTTGAAGATTTCCAGCCTAGTGATGATGTTTATGATGCTCCATCCTTCGTGTTGTGATGTTGTTGTTGTTGATGATGCTCCAGCCTTTGTGCTATGATATTGTTGTTGTTGATGTTGTATCATCCTTGTGTTGTTATTGATGATGATGATGTATTAGTGTTATACTAATCCATGTTGATGCAGATGATGATGATGCCACTTCAGCTTCTTGTTGAAGATGATGTTGATGATTCCACTTCAGCTTCTTGTTGAAGATGATGATGATGATGTTATTTCATCTTTCATGCTGAAGATGATGATGTTACTTTAACCTCATGCTAAAGATGTTGATGATATTACTTTATCCTCACACTAAAGATGATGATGATGTTACTTCAACCTCATGTTGATGAGGATGATGATGCTACTCCAGCTCCATGTTGTGAACGATGATGATGAGAAAAACTTTCGATGATTTATAGATATGCTAGTCAGTGTTCCATATGTTGTTAATGTTGTTTCCCTCTCTCTCTCTCTCCTGATGATGTTGTAGAATACCCTTTTTGTTAAGGGGGAGTGTTGAAATATTGTAACTTCAAAGAGTATTATATTTATTATTGATTTATTATTCATTAGATCAATCCCCTTTTGCAGATTGATCATGTCGGACATTGTAATTGACCAAATCCCCTTTTTTGGATTGGTCAAACCCTAATTGTATTATGCAAATTGAGAAGTCGTCTCCCAGGCTAATTAAAGTGGTTTTAACCACTAAGAAGACAAGTCGGCCCTGCCCAACGAAGAGACACCTTTTTAGCACCTGCCAATTTGTATAAATAAGGAAGTCAGTGTCTCATTTGATCACTCACTCAGCTCACTCATCTAGTGTGCAAGTATTGAAGGAAGTTGTAGTTACCAGTTGTCGGAAGAAGGAAGAGAGAGATGCACATTGTTTGGGAGAGGATATTCTCTAGTATTTGGTTTATTGTCTTGGCATTGTATTGGTTATCTATATTAAGGAAGTTTCTGTTGGGTTTTCTTCCACATGAGGGTTTCCCAGGATAGATGTTGTGTATCTTGTGATTGTGTTTCTCTTAGTGATCCTATCTATGCTATGGTTATCTAGTAAATTGAAAAGAAACCTAATAATAACTAAAAACTTAACAACATTATCCATATTCAAAACATATGAGCTAAGAAATTTTATTATATTCTCCATAATCAAAACATATAATTCATAAAACATAGAAATGGTTCATAACTTCATGTAAGATCATTTGTAAGTTAAATACTCATTTCTAGTTACCTTACAAACATCATATGGATAAAAAATACATAAAATGTTTCACACACTTTTTCATATTGACTCATGGATTATGAAATACCATTAGATTCTACATTGTCTTCAAATGAATGATTGGATGAAGATGTAGATGATCCATACTCTTATCTATTGTCGATGAATGCACCATCTTAGTCTACATGCATGCCTAGAATTTCATATGTCAAAATCCTTTTAGATCTATGACTAGGTTCAATAGTCTCCCATATTGCAATTATTTCTTGCGGTAGCAACCTCTTAATAATCTATGTTGTCCTGGATTGAATAATTCCTCTCTTTGTCAAATTAAATTCATAAACAAGTATGTCAACATCCTCTAATTTTAAGAGGTTAGTGCGACGATGAGTTGTATTTTGACCCTTTCTTTTTCTCTTTATATTAACATGTTTCTCAACCACCATCTTTGGATTGTACACACCATTGAATGGGTGAGTACCTATTGCATACCAATGCACTTCAATTGCTATAACATCTCCATTTTCTTTATCAATATTTATAACCTTTGTAATCCAGAATGGATAACCATGTGGATCTTTGATCGCTAAGACTGCAATTGTACTACCCTCCTTAATATCATGCATTGAACCCATGTAAAGGTCATCCATGGATTCATGTTGTGCATGTGATATTTGATAACCAATATAGATTTGTCTTTCCTTTGCTTGTGTAAACTCAATAGAACATTGAGATTATTGTTGTTCAACAATGTTTCTTTCTTCATATTCATTTGGCATATTTTGTGGCCAATGAAATGGAATCTTCAAGAATGTATCTTCATTTGTTGAGATTTAAATTATGTCACTTTGACCAATGAGAAAAAACTTCCACCAAAAAGAATCATCAACATCAAAGTACTCATATGTATCTTTAATGGACTTTTTTATTTCTTCCAAGCATTCAGAATAATCTACATCTCTATTACACCTCCATGCATTATGGATTTCAAAAACTGATTGTAATAACAATAAATTTGATTTTAAATATTGGACGATCTGGAATGAACTTCAAAAATGTTAAACCTGATGAAGGCCCCCATTCTACAGTAGTTGAATACTGTGTTCCCCATATAAGTGTTTTCCCATCAATTTTTTTGAAACAAAATTGATGTTGGGATGTAATGTCAGTAAGTTTCTCAATACATTTTTCTTCACCATGTGATTTCTGAATAAATCTTCGCATGTCAACAGTTTCTTCTAATATGTGAAAAAAAAGCTTTAGAATGTATGATTTCTTAATACATTCAATTAATGATGGTAGGCTTCCAACATTTTTCCTCTTCAATGTTATTGAAAATAAAATGAATATTTGATCAATATGATCATGAGTGTGTCCAACAATAAGGAAACCAACTTTCACTTTTGAAAGATTCCCAATTGAACAAACATGCTTAGATATCCAAACAAAATTTGATTTTTGTTTTCACGACTAGTGTTGTCTAACTTTAGATATAGAACTTGAGGAAGATTACTAGAGCATTGAGTGAGCACATGATGAATTATGGTGTTGGTAAGATTCACATCATTATGAATATTTAGAGCTCTGAAGTAAACCCTTGGACGGTTTTTTTTATTAAAAAACATACAACCTACCAAGTGAAACTGAATGAAATTCTCTTGTAATTTTTTTGGTGTACGGAAAAAATGTGGTAGAAGGGTTTTCTTCAGGTCCATGCCATCAACTATCATACTTAAATATTTGTTTGGAGCATCATAACACTTCTTCCAATGTTTGTACAACTTTTTTCTTTCACTTGATTGTTAATTTTGATGTTCTTGAAGTGCTTTGACTATGAAATATGCACATGACATAAAATGGAAATATTGATAATATGTTTTCATAGTTGATAACTAGATCCAATTTAGAAAAAAACCAAAATAGTAAATCCATACCTCTTTCTACCCCTTCAGATTTATCTCTTCTTGATTTAAGAGTAGCACATATACTGCAAACCCCATCATTGATTTCTTAGGAATACAGATATTGTTGAATTGGTTCTTCCATATTCTTGTAAAATATGCATATGTAATAAAATTACCATTTTATTCAACACCTTCATCATATTCTTTGTTCAAGTTGTAGATTTCCCTCCTTGAGAAATTATCTGGAATATGTATTGTGTCTCTATCTAGCATACACTCTCCATGTTTGAAAAAGAATTCATGCATCCATGACAATGTAGTGTTTGTTAATGTCCCACTCTCTCATCCATTATGTACCTTTGAATAAAATGAATGATCTTTTTCCAACCTTGTTTGGATTCTTGATAGATGAAGATTACTAATTGAGTGAATGTTTTTGAAATTCTTTCTGCAAAGTAAAATATTCCCAATGTGATAATCATAGTATGTCTTAGTGGATATCATGCACCATATTAAATTTGAATTTTGCATGCTCTTATTCATTGACAAATATGTCTTCCTTTTATTCAAGGAATACATGTAGTCCATGATTTTCAAACAATTCTTTTGACAACATTCACTTAAAATAAAATCACTTATGGGAATTGATTTAGTGAGAAATTCTTTCCCGGACCTTGCATAACTAGAATTATTTGGATTGATATAAAAAGGTCTAGTCCTGGTCCTAGACATAATGTTTCTTTGCAATGTCTCCACTATTTCATCATCCTCACTAGAATGAATTTCTTCATCACTAGAAGGAATATCAAGCAAACATTGTCAGGATACTGAACAAGAGAATGTTGATCACCTTGATTTGTTGCAACTAAATGATTGAGAACATTATCTTCATTCCTAGCTCCATCATCATCTTCATTGATAATCTCATTGATAAGAGGAATCTCAAACTCACTAGAAAAATGATTATCATCCTCACCAATGTCATTTGGTCTTCCATGAAAATATTCACTTGAAGGAAAATCATCATCACCCTTAAGACTATAAATGCCATTAAACTCTTATCTAACAAGTTTGTCTTCATCATTAGCAACACCATCATTAATGCCTCTAAAATATTCGCTTGGAGGAAAAACATCATCATCACCATTGGTGCCTTTAAATTTCCCACTTGGAAAAAAATATCTACCATCAACATAATCATCTTCACTACTTTTAAAATTCTCACTTGAGGGAAATTATTCATCATCCTCATGAGTGCCTTGAAAATCCTCACTTGAAGGAAACTTTGCATCATCATCATCCGTACCAGCTTGAAAATCCTCACTTGGAAGAAAATCATCATCAACAATGTTACCTTTAAATTCCCCACTCGGGAAAGAGTGTCCACCATTGGCATAATCATCTTCACTACTTTTAAAATCCCCACTTGAGGGAAATTTTTCATCATCTTGCATAGTGACTTGAAAATATTCGCTATTCTTCATCGGTACCTTGAAAATCCTCACTTGGAGGAAAATCATCATCACCAACATTGATACCTTTATATTCCCCACTTGGGAAAGGGTGTCCATCATTGGCATAACCATCTTCACTAATTTTAAAATCCCCACTTGAGAGAAATTCTTCATCATCCTCATTAGTGCCTTAGAAATCCTCACTTGGAGGAAAATCTTCATCGGTACCTTGGAAATCCTTACTTGGAGGAAATTATCATCCCAATCATTTAGCCTGTGATCAAAGTCTCCACTTCGACCTACATTTTGATTATTTTCAATATTATTAAACTACTGAACAAATTGATCACCATCATATTCCTCCTCTTTTCATTGGTTCCTTCGAAGTCCTTTGATTTAAGACTTTCCTAAGGAATATCCTGAATAACATTGCTCGCACTATGATCAAACTTTTGACTAGATGAAAAAGATGATGCCTCATTTACATTACAAGAATTCCCATCACATTTGCTAGTCCCAAAAGAATAGGTATTTGAACAATTTGTTAATGTCTAAGAAATAAAATCTTCTTTATTTGAAGAAGCCATCACTTCTCACTAAACACATAGAATGATACAAATGCTCACCCTCCCAATGAAAATCTTATAACTTGCAAAATGAAGTTTTCCTTCCAAAATTTCCCCTCCAAAATTCCTCCCCAAAATATTCCCTCCAAAATTCACCTCTCAAATTTTTCCCTCTTANGCAATTTTTTCCCTTTATTATTTTCCCTTCAAAATTAAAAACAACTTTTACTCTATTAATTCATTATTTATTTGTTAATTCCAATATTTTTCATGTTTGTTTATTTATCCCATATTCATTAAACTTAGTGGCGATCCATTTAATTTTTGGTATATATGTACACAATCTTCTTGTTTTTTGTTTATCCCACGTTCGTTACACTTAACAATAATTTATATTATCTTTATTATATATAGAGTCTTGTTTTGTCTTTTTACATTGCATTAAATATTGGACAACATTCTTTAAATAGTTTGGAGCAATATACAAGGAAAAGTCATCGAGCAGACAATTGTGGAGAATCTAGCATTTCATAGGTTAGTTATTTTTTAAATTCTTACCATTTACCAAAAAAAACATTTATAAGATCATTTTTAAATCATAAGAAATTTTTTCATGTGAAAATTATAAAAAACCCTAAATTTTTTTAGATGTTTTCTAATTTTTTCTAAAGAAATCACAACTTTTTAAAAATAAATTAGACCTTTTTCAAAGAAATTTTAACAAAATTCTTAGGATTTTTCGAAGAAAAAAAAAACAAAATTTGGTAGACTTTTCATAAAAATTTTACAGTTTTTGTTGTTTTTTAATATTTTTTTTTATAATTTTGGCCCATGGTGGTTAGTGGGCGTGATTCCCCTCCACATGGGACCGTGACTTGGCCTATGGGGGTGTTCGGGGTGATGCTTGAATTGGCCCCCATGGCCAAGCCCCGAGCTCGCTCAGGACTTGGCTGTGAGGGCCAACCCCTCGATGGAAAAGTCATAGTTGAGGCAGTGACTTGGACTATGGGGGGGTTTGGGGCGATGCCTGAATTGGCCTTCATGTCCAAGCCTCGGGCGCACCTAGGGATTGGCCATTGAGGCTAGCCCCCTGGCGACCAAGTCACGATTACTCTATCAATTCGTTATTTATTTGTTAATTATAATATTTTTCATGTGACTTATTTTTCGTTATTTATTTGTTAATTCATTATTTAGCCTTGGGTGTGGGACCGTGCCTTGGTCGTGATGGGGGCTGGGGCGATGTCAGGCATCGCCCCATCCCCCTAACATCCAAGTCACGATCCCACGCCCAAGGCTTGGCCATGGGGATTGCAAGCCTTGGTCCCGACAATGCCGCAATAACCCCATGGTTCAAATTTTTTTATAATTTTTTTTAAGTTTAATTTTAATGCTCTATGATGTTTTTTAAATTTAATTTTTATGGTCTATGATGTTTTTTAAATTCAAAATAATGTAACCATTTCCCATACTTAATTTATTTATTCATTTTTTCATATAGATAAAATGACAGGAAATAAAATATATGTGAATGTATATGGATTGCAACTTGTAATAATGGCATCCAAAATTGCAACTGGGACCTCCATGAATGCTAGGTAACAAATTGATAACACATTTTTTCAAGGTCCAACACCTGAGTTGTCAAGGGCAATGAAGAATGTGCAATTATAACATGGATGAATCTTTTACATAATTATGTCCATATATCGTTGAAGACATTGAGAAATGCATTGTAAGTTTGTTTATTTTTATTTTTGTATCTTGTATTATTTCTAGTATCATGTTAATTTTTTAATTTTATTTAACACGGAAATGTTATATTTTATTTTTACAAGATTTTGTTGAACGAATTTCATATATGTTAGTGGGGATTTACTCTATAAAGAAAAAATATCATGGAAGTCATCAATGCCTTTCATATCAATAAGGCATAAGAAGGAAGGAAAAAGAAACAAAAAGTAACATAGGTTGAAGCTACAAGAGTAGATAGACAAGAACATGAAAGAAGAAAGAAAAGTATTCATTCTAGAAATCCTAAAAAGGTTACATTTGAAGATGAGGAAACTCCAAATGAATAATTTGTTGAGATTAGTCTCAATTAGGTTGTCACTCCTTCTCGCAAGAAGAATAAATAAGAGAAACACAAAACAATGATGGCTGAGGATGATTCCATTCCTATTGATTATGAAGAAATTGTTGATTTAGATTAAACTCATTTAACTCATAAGAGGAAGGAAAAAAATGTTGATGATGATGAAGAAACCATCGTTAGCTCTGAATATTATAATGAAAGTATTAAAGGTAACAAAGAAATAATAACACTGGGTGTTCATCTAGAGGATAGTATTATGAAAACAACACAAAATGCCATTCGAAATAGATTAAGGGCGGAGAACTTAGTTGATGATGGCCATACATTTCAGTTGAATGTGAAGCAACTTTATAAACCCATAGAAGGGCAACAAAAACATCAAATTAGAAAACTGCATCACTTTCATATTCATAATTTGAAATCATTGATTAGGTATAATCCATATGCACATGTGGTTAGCTACCTAGTTCTTGTTGACCCAATGTAAGTTCCTATCAAGGATGAATTTGATAGATCAAAATGTTTTGACTACAAATATTATATGATTGGAGGAAATCATTATGTAGATGCAAGAAGAGAATTGATGCAAGAATATCCCAATAACCCTCTTTTTGAGACAGTCAAATGCATAATTTATGATGGGTTATCAAATTCAGAAGCAAAGTTATTAGCATGGGATGATAAAACATATAATGAGTACATGATTTCCATGACTTTCATTCAAAGTGTGAGGTTTATTCATAATGATTTTTCTAAAATATGTCATGGGGAGAGATCAAATGTTGATGTGAAGTTTCAGAAGAAATGTTGTATGGAAATAGGCTTCTCAATTGATGATGAAAATGCAAAAGAAAAAAATCGCAAAAGAGGTGATGTATTCAGAGTTGTGGATAGTTATTTTCAATTGGCATTTAGAACTGGACAGGTATGGGATTTGATAGATGAGATCTTCAACCTATGGGAAAATATTGTTATAAAAAAATAGAGAGTTAAGAAGGCTAAACCCTTAGTATGTAGCACAAGTAAGACAGGTCCTGAAATCAAGAATATGTCAGAAAATATGACTATAACACCTTGGAGAATGATACAAGAAGTGAAGGATGATAAACTTGTCATTGCTATATTATGTCGTGTAAGGTTCGATGAATTGTCAATGGAAGAAATGTGTAATGAATTTAAAAAATAAGTTTGTTGAGTTATTTTTATTTATGCTAGGACAAGAAAATTAATTTTTTTAGTTTAACATATCAATGCTCTAAGTATTTTATTATATATATCATTATAACATTTTTTTTTTTAATTTAGTCACAAGGTGTATATGAGAATACAAGAAGAAATGGTTAAGATATTGAATGAAGAGAGTTGGGATGATGTTAAGCTCAACCATCCGGATTCAAGCTCTACAACAATATTGAAACAATTTTTTGTTGCATTCAAAAAGGTATGTTGATTTATTACACTCATGTTATTCGTTAGTAGATTAATTTGTTTCTATTTGATTAGTTATAAATACATAACTATATGTTTGTTTGTTTCATTAAATATGCCAAAAAAGAATGTAGATGGAGTACCTGAAACCTTCAAAAGTTTATTCAAAAAGCCAAGTCTGAAAGAGAAAGAAGGAGATGTGTTCGAACTATTGAACTTGATGAAACCATTGATCACTACATTTGGAATGGGCTCGACATTGTTCAATATAAAGTGATATTAGGTGATTCTGAACAAATTGCAAATATTGTTCCTAAAAAAAAATACTCCCTAGTTATTTCGGATATCCCTCATTGTTATAATATTCAAAACATTGGATATGATACTAAGTCTTATACTTACCAAGCTTTCAATAAAGTGGTTATGGGATTTATGGAAGTCACAACATCACCATTTTGGATATTTCTGGTTTTTCATTCAGACACACAACAAGGATTAGTGCAATCAAGCTTCAAGGGAAAAGAAAAGATAAGGATGCAACTTATTTGGTAAGATGTCGAAAGTGTATGTTTAATGATTAAGATTATAAATCAATTTTATTAATTCACAAGTTAATCGAATTTGCACTTATTTATGTTACATGCACAAGCCTAATATTCATAGCTCCAATAGAGAACCATTTACACATGATATTGAGAGTATACATCTTGCAACCTGGACAAAATATTATTCTTATAATTATATTCTTGTCTATGTAAAGGATGGAGGGAAGCCTAGTAGTTTATTGGTTTACAATGGTGTGGTTAGAAAGCTAACATATGAGGAAAAATATTTGAAAGGAGAGATGTTTAAGATTTATCGAAAACCACAAGCATTAATTAATTATATTATAGATACATTTTCAAATGAAGGAGATTGAGTTTTGGATTTGTTCTCGGGTTCAGGTAAGAATTATGATATAACAATTATGAAATCATACTTCAATCTTTATTATTTTTAATTTATGTTGTTTTACATTATTTAACTTAATTATTTATTTTGTATTTGAATTAGGTACAACACTAGTGTTTCTTATAGAAAGGAAGAAATTGCATAGTCATCGAAAGTGACCCACTACGGTGTGGTTTTATTCAACAAAGAATTATGTTATTCCAACTCTTCCAAATGAAATGCAAGAAGTTGGCTCGAGGAAAGGATATTTAATTAATTAAAGGTAGAAAAAATGTTAAAGGAACCTCAAGTACCATTAGGAGGATTGATTGGAAAGGATTACTTTGGAGAACTTGTGGATATCAAAGACCCAATGGAAGAGAAGAATAACACAATGAAAACACATAATGATGTCCAACAAGATGATAACGTGTTTGTTGAGAATGATGAATTTGAGATATATGATATTGTTGATTAGTTTTAAGATGCTCTTGAAAATGATGCTTAGTTTTGCAAATTTTTGATGAGCTATAACTGTGATGTTTTGACTTTCATATTTTAAAATAAGAATGAATAAATATCTATTGTTGTTTTATGATGAATCTTTTTTATTATTTTCTTTTTACTTTTATTTATATGTGAATCACTATACTAGGAAAAATGACATTAAATATTGTCATTTGTTTACTTCAAATGTATACAAATATGGAAAAAAATGTTAATTTTTTTTTTTAATTTCACTTTTTTGTTCAATTATGTTGGGTATGTGTTATATTCTTTGCATGTGTGATGTAGGAGCATCTCTCCAATGCAGCCAGCCAGCCACATCAACGCGCATGCATTCATGTGCTGAAAAGGAGGCGCAACATCATTCATGTTTGTATTGAATGTAATTAAATGGCTTAGGCTGTTGAGCCAGGAAAGCTATGCCTTTGCGTAGGCTGTAGATAAGATAGGCATTTATTGTAGATTGGCTGAGATCTAGATCCATACGCTGGACTAGACAGTCATTGATTGTAAATCAATAGGGTAGGTAAATCCTGGAGGGAAGC
>ML780702.1:807652-818088 GCA_009831015.1 Picea engelmannii | reverse complement strand
AGCCAATGCATTACATGATATCGTGGGAATCAACTCTTCAGACGAAATTGCTTCTACATTTTCATCTTGAGATGGTTCTTGTTCTTCTTCTTCTTCCTCTTCACAATCTATGTAGAATAATTTCTTCTCACCACACTTATGTCTCTTACTATACTTGTTGTCACAATTAAAGCATAAACCTTTTGTTTTTCTTTCCTCCAATTGTTGGGGTGTCAACCTTGTAGGTTGAGGTGTTTTGGGAGAAGGATCATTGTTCTCTCTATAGATGTTAGGATTGGTCCTTCTAGTAGCCATAGCCATATTTTTACTTTCAACATTTCTTGCCACCTTAAATGCATTCTCCAATGATTTGGGTTTCCAAAAGAAAACCTCATGTTGAATGTTATCCTTTAAATTTCCTATGAATACATCAATCAAGTGCTCATCTGGAATATCGGTTACCTTTATATTCAATCTTTGGAAGTTCTCAATGTGCTCGGTAACTGGACCCTTTTGCTTGAGATTTATCAATTGGCTAAAGAAGGTATTGCTCCTTGTATCCTCATAGTGTGCTATCATTTCTTTCGTCAAAATTGTTCAAGTGACGAGTGATTTGCGAGAACAAAGCCATAGGTACCATACAAATTGATTAGGTTCTAAATATAAAGAAGCAATTTGTACCTTTTGTGTATGTGGCACATTATGGAGATCAAAGAATTGTTCCATATGAAGTATCCATGTGATTGGGTCCTTGCCCTCAAACTTCTTCATATCAATCTTAGGAACGTGGTTGGTCTTCAAACCAAAGTTGGAGTTTCTCCATTCTTGATTCACCTTCCTTGTGTCCTCATCATGAATTTCAAGGGATGCATTTTCACTTTCAGGTGTCTTCTCTGTTACGAAATTTTTCAATACTTCCATGATCTCCCCTTTTAAACCATCCATCTTAGTATCCAACTTAGCTTCCATTGAATCCATCAACATAGCTTCCATTGAATCCATCTTATTTTGTAGTTCATTTATGTCCCTACGCATTTCTTCACCTTCATCAAGAGTCCAAGTAGGATTTTCTGGAGGCTTCTTTGTTGTAGAAGTTCCCTTTTTTGGTGGCATGTTGGCCAAGTATCACTTTTGAACCTTGATTTTGAGGTGGTTCTGCTAGACAATATTTCTTCTGTTGTATCTCCCAAGTTTTAGCCATTCTGGGTATGAAACTTTATTTTAGGTAGTTCTCTGATATTTCTTCTCTGAAATGCGATAGGTCTGATCAAAATTAGATGTGCCAAGTGGAATTTTCGGTAAATTCCCCACAACTTGCTTATTTTTGTCCTTTCCAGGAGATCTCACTTGTATAGCGTACCCCGCACAAAATAATTACATAAAATTCTGAAACTCACACCAAAAATACTACAGACTGTCCACGTTCCAATGAAACCCGTCCCACTCAATTTGGATACTCTAAGAAGAATTTATGATTGTTTTACCTGGAACACCTTCTTGAGACTAGTCAATAGGACTAGTCAGATACCCTATCTTACACTAGGTGTATCTACAAATTTAAGACGACCCAAAAGTTGAAATTTTTACCACATATACCTTACTAATTTTTGTAAATATCCTCTGGATTTTAGGGTTTGAAACATTACAAAAAACAAATTATAGTGAAAATTCCGCAATGACTCAGTTCAGGATGATTCCAGAACCCTATCTTGTACAGGCTATATCTCTGAAAGTATAAGGCCTCAGGAGCTGAATTTTAAACCCAACGTACCATGATCCGTCTACTAAATATCCTCCAAGGATTTTCTTCTGAAACGTTGTATAACAATATCTATAGTGAAAATTCCATGGTGTCTCAGATGTAGAAGCGAAACCCCAAGACCTTGAGCTTTGATACCATATGTTAAGAACCAAATATCAATATAGCATAGAAAAACCTCAGAAAAAGTACTCAACGCCTTGAAAAATATATAATTTTAGATAATAAGCCTCTTCGATGGGGCAACCTCATTTTACCCCACTTAAATGTTCAAGTACAAGATGATTCAAAATGAAAATGTCTCCTTGGTATATATAGGAGACTAGGAGGTATAATTACAACTAATGGCCTAAAGCCGACATAAATAAAATAACATTAATAATATAATATGCCCCAATTAAGGGGTAATGAGCCAATATTATGGCTTAACAAATAATGTAGAGAATAATACCGATATAGAAACATAATATTGAAATATTGCAGAGATAACAATGGAACAACAAATTATATGGAATGAAACTCTAGAATTATACCTTTATTGATAGGAAACAATGTTCACTTACCTCTTTGAGGGGGCAACCTCTAGCAGAGAAAACTCTATTATAATAATTTTCTAAGACAAAACTTCTCATACCCTCTTCTCTTATTTATACTAAATCTATCTATCCAAACAAACAATCTAGAGGAAAATCCTTCTAGAAGTGGAAGCTTCTATTAGGTCTTCTTACAATTGACTTATTCCTCCTTATTGTTAGGCTTTATTAATATTGACCTTTATTACATGGAAATTTATTATTCTACCCACTTGAGGGTGTAAGTTTAAACCTGTGAAGTAAAACCATGCATATAGATTATTAAGAAAAACATAAATTAATCAATGGCTCATACACATTGTACACAGATATTTATACCAGAAACCCTTAACCAGGAGAAAACCTTTCAAAGCTTCATTGTATTAATTTCACCATTCACCATACAATATATATACAATTTTTTTAGGTATTCCGTAAATACCAAAACCCTAATCCCTTAATCCGAGATTAATTTTGAAAACCGCTAAAAATATAAAAATCCACTAAAATAGCAAAAATGCCCAAACAAAATTAGGGGTGCTGCCCCAAATCCCGTCAGCTCCGGACGGTAAATAGGGGGGGGGGATACCTAGACCCACCTAGGACCCCCCTAGGAAGCGCCTGACGCACATGACACAAATAACACTACTAGAGGGATCGTCAGACGTAGTTTTCGAATCTAACGCGCCCACACACACACATGCAAAGAATATAACACATACACAACATTCTCCCACTTGTTGTTTTCTTTGCATCCAGGGGTGCACAGGAATATATAGTCAACAATCTAGGGCATAAATGCCCATTTTTACTCTACACTAGGAGAAATTTTTTGTGCTCACAGACTTTGTCAATGAATTTGCAACATTCTTCAAAGTGTCAACCTTTTCCAACAACACCTTCTTTTCTTCAACCATGTCTCTCACAAAGTGATACTGAACATCAATATACTTTGTCTTTGAATGATAAGCTGGGTTATTTTCCAGGAAGATTGCACTCTAACTATCACAATCTAACCTTACTGCTTATTGTACCAACTCAATACCTGAACACAATATCTGTAGCCATACTACTTCCTTTCTTGCATGAGTGGCTGCCATGTATTCAGCTTCTGTAGTTGAGAGTGACACTATAGCATGTATTTTTCTCATCCAACTGATTTCTCCTCCAAATAGGTTAAACACATACCCACTTGTATATATTTTGCGATCCATATCTCCATCCTAGTCTACATCAACAAAGCCATGTATGTCCACCACTCTGTCCAATCTCGATCTTCCTTGGAAGCACAATCCATAACTGGTAGTTCCACGAAGATACCTGAAGACCCTCTTTACTGATGTCCAATGCTCCTTCCCTGGTTTTGACATATACCTGCTCAAAACTCCCACTGCATGTGAAATGTTGGGTCTAGTACAGACCATTGCGTACATCAAACTTCCAACTTCACTGCCATATGAAACATGGGACATGTCCTCTTCTTCTTCATGTGTCTTGGGACACTAATTTGCAAATAAATTTACACCTATAGGAATAGGAACCTTGATCGGTTTACTTCCATGCATATTAAACCTCTTCAATATCATCTCAACATATTTTCTTTGATTCAACCATAGTTTCATGTTTGCAAGATCTCTTTTAATCTCCATTCCCAGAATGAAGTTAGCAGCACTGAGATCCTTCATGTCAAATTTGGAGGATAGATAAGATTTCACCTCCTTGATAAGATCCATGTTATTTCCTACCAACAACATGTCATCAACATACAACACTACATAAATGAAGTGATTACCAACCTTCTTGGAATATACACAGTGATCATCCCTCCTTCTCACAAATCCCTATTCAAGGATGTATGTGTCAAAATTTTGGTACCACATCCTAGGTGATTGCTTCAGACCATATAGTGACTTATTTAGCTTACATACCAACTCTTTATTTCCCTTCCCTACAAATCCTTTTGGTTGCTTCATGTAGATTTATTCTTCCATATCCCCATGTAGAAATATTGTCTTCACATCCATCTGTTGCACTTCAAGATCAAAAGAAACAACAATAAATAAAAGAAATCTAATAGAAGTTAACTTAGAAATAGAAGAAAAAATCTCACCAAAGACAATTCCCTCTACCTGGGAATAACCTTTTGCTACTAACCGAGGCTTGTAATTCTCCACTTTTCCTTATTCATTAAACTTCTTCTTAAACAACCATTTGTTGCCAATAAATTTTCTTCCAACTGGAAACTCAAATATATGCCATGCCTCATTCTTATCCAAGGAATCCATTTCTTCAACCATGGCCTTCTTCTAGAGTTTACTATCCTTTGAATTCATTGCTTCCCTGACAATTCTAGGATCATCATCAGTAATAGATAAATCAAAATTCTAATGGAAATCAGGTGGACTATACCTTTTTGGTTGCCTACTTTCCCTCACCGATCTCCTCAATACTGGGGTATGAGGTTATTCCTCTTCTGCTTCATCTTCTTCAGATGATTCATATTTTGCATCATCCAACTCCAACTCTATTTTCTCAGGTTCTGTTAGCGATATTTCTTGTAGAGGCGATCTGATAGAAAAAGAAGGGGTTAAAAACCCATTTGTCCTAAGTTTTGGGCGATTATGCGCCCATGGTAAGCAACGAGCAAGTCTGAGCGGTCCAGATTCGCGCGCCTGGATCAACGGCACGCGTTGGATTCCGGACCGCCCTTGCCTTCCGACCTTTAAGTAGGGCGGGGGGGGGGTCCGGAATCGGGGGCGCACCTCTCCAACGGTCCAGATGAGCGCCCCCGGATCAACGGCGATGAAGACCATTCCGGACCCCCCCCGCCTTTCTACCTTTAAGCGGAGGGGGGGGTCCAGAATCCCATATGTAGTTTCCCGACAGCCACGATCGAGGCACCCTGATCAATGGTGCTCGTGCAGTCCCACCCTTCTCAGCTACCCTGTACTTAACCGGTGTGGGCCCTCCTCCCGTCATTTCATTCTTCCTTCCGTCTTTCTCATGTTGCCATGTTTCATCCATTCGCCTTCCCTCCTCAGTCCACCTGGTTCTCCCTCCTCTCATCATCCACTCATTGTTGGCCACGTGTCCCGTTCTTTTCCACGTCAGCCTCTCACCCGAGAATTTATTTCTCCCGTCTTCCTCTCCTCCCACCTGATGTCTTCCGCCATGAATCATCTTCCGTCATCCTTCTCTCATCTCGTCACTTTGTCCACGTCCTTGTAACCCGGCACCACCATTCCTGTCGTGCACTCATCCTCCGCGCTGGCCTCCATGCCCATCCCTCCAGTTGTTCAGTTATTCCAGGTGGCAGCGCGATAAGTCCCCCTTTTCCGAAATGCTGAGTTGGCTGGGCCATTCCCCCATCCCAAGAAGCAGTTATTGAAGTGGTTGAGGGTGGTTAGACATCGTCTCCGCCATTATGGGGACGTCCTGTCATGAATTAAAGGCACGTCGATTCGACGATGTAACTGTCAGAAGATCTATCGTGTCTGCCACAAGTTGCACGATTATTCAAAGATTGCGGCTGCAGAGTGTCAGAAGCCATGCAGACGCAAAGCTTTCAATGCATTTTCTTGGTTCCACTGTTGTTGTTGTTTTGAGTATATGTAGGAATTTTTGCCATTTTTGTATCTATCGATGGTAGAGCTAAGCTCCCGACTGTAAAGTTTCAGCGACATTCTGGTTTCCTGGTTATGCCTCTGTGTTTGAGACTTCTTGATTTATGACAAACAGTTCTTCTTTTACATCTTTGTTTCATCTCATACCGGAGTGTTCACAGTTGAATGATTCGCGTGGATTGTTGCATTTGTGTTATGATAAAGGATTTGTCGTGGCATTTATGTATTCTCTGGTTCTCCATGTTTGAATGTGAAAGGGTTTCGCGTTTGAATACATTATTCTCCAGTCTGTGATGAACCTGATGTTTGTTATAGACCCTTGCACCCTTCTTGCATAAGTCTTCCACCTACTCACCCTTTTACTGCAACTCACTGTTTGGAGTTTATCAAGACCTCACTCGTTCATGCATGCCTGGTCTGGTTTCTGAGTTCACACAATGTTGTTCTGAGTTTTTCTCCATTTGATCACCCTTTAAACAAATCGTGACATTAAAACTGATGGGCGTCGGGCTCTGCTCTTGCAAGCAATCCAGGAGTGACCTCCGATAGCCAACATTTCTGGCGCCGTTGTCGGGGATGAAGTTGAATATTTTCGCCGGGATTGAACGACAAAGATCAGCTGATTTCTTAAGGTGCATCAGATATCAGAACTTGAAGATTGCTCCTGTGCACCTGGCGACTCCACTGTGACGACTTCGCTGGGGAGAACCTGTTCTATCAACTGTGGCTTCGAGAGGCAGACATACGAGGTCAAATCCACACTTGCCTTTGTCCACACCAGAAGAAGACTTGGAAGTGGTGCGCAGAAGGGGAAAGAGAGCTGCAAAAGAAGTTTTTGTCGATGAAAAAGGTAATACGCCCTCCCCTTCTGTGAGAACTCCATTTTCCGATTCCCAGTTTCCTAGTCGCCCTTCCTCTGAAGTTTCCCGTTTTCTGAACTTTGGGAGTGTTCCTGCTGAGTTTTCCCCTCCTGGTCTAGTATCAGAGGGAGAGATCCTTGTCACTCCCCCCTCAGGAGGTTTCACTACTCCTCCTTTGATTACTACTGTTGCACAGAGAGAAACACCTACACACTCGGGTCCCTTAGACTTCTCTCTATTTTCCTCGTCGTCTCCTGTGAGGACCTCTCTTCCTTCCTCACCTGTTCACACTCCATCTCCTCTGAGTTCTCCTCTGCTCAACATCCCTATGGCTGGTGTTAATCCCCCTCCGAACAGAATGGATTCCATAGTCACTGCTAGATATGTTCCTTTGATTCTTCCTCAGCCTTTGAACCCTCTCCCTGCTGGAGACTATTTGAAATACATGCCCAAGTTCAGTGGTGAGGGAGATGTGACTGCTGAAGAGCACCTGGCTGCCTTTTACAGTTATGTAGACAACCTAAATATTGAAAATGAAGATGTCTGGATGAGAGTCTTCGTCCAGAGCCTAGATGGTGAGGTCAGGAAGTGGTTCAGGGGACTGGCCCCAGGATCCATAGTTGGGATTGAGGCTCTGGATAATGTTTTCTTGAGACAGTGGGGGGATAGAAAAGATTACATATATTATATGACTGAGTTTGGATCTCTGAAGAAGAAGGAAGGAGAGTCTGTCTCTGACTTCTCCAAAAGATTCAATAAGATGTATAACAAGATTCCTGCAGAGATAAAGCCTTCCGAAGCCTCTGCTCAAATTTCATATGCTAGTGCATTTGACCCTGATTTTTGTCTCGTATTAAGAGAGAGGAGAGCCACCTCTTTAGCTCAGATGCAAGATGCAGCTATAGAAGTGGAATCCAACATGTTAGCAGCTGACAGACTGAGGAACAAGGCCGACACAGACAGAAGAAAAGGAAAATCAGAAGCCTCGACTTCTGACTCCCAACATCTCTGGCCCATCATTGTCCCACCCTCAAGTAAGCGAGCTGGCCTAAGTAATGAACTTTCTTAAAGAAGAGGTGGAGAGATTGAAGGTGGAAAGGAGGCAGATGTATAAGGGCCCTCAGAGCACTGAAAATAAAGGAGGTTTCAGGAGACCAAACCATTTTTCTCCTCCAACTATGCACAAAGAAAAGGAAAGAGACAGAGATGACCAAAGAATTCAGGCTCCCTTCCAGAACAACTTTGTAGCTGATGAAGAAGAAAGACAACCAGATGAGCCTAAAATCCACTCTGCAGAAGTCACTCCTCCTTTCCCCCATCTAACTAAGTCAGCATACGAGGAGTCTCTCATGAATAGTCAGCTAAATGAATTAAGCAAGGGAGACAAAGTCGGTGGTGGCCGAGGCAGGTACAACCTGAGATCAGACAAGAGGGTAGCAGCACCTGATGTTCCTGAGTCATCCACTAGAGCAGAGAAGCCTGCTGACGAGGTAGCAGACAACCACAGAGGTAAGAAGGCCCAACCTCTCTCCCCTATCATTCAAAATCATGCTCCTGAGATTAGAGAAATTCCAAAACTCACATCTTCCTTTAATTTCGAGCATGAAATTCAAAAGATCAGAATCCTTGTGCCCCTCACTGAGTTAATTAAACATGGGGAGTTCAAAAAATGCTTCTCTGACCTGCTGAAATCCGAAGCCTCTGGCCCTTCCACAGACTGCATAAACCTCCAAGATGAAAGGCCTGCAGTGGTCTTAGGTCCCATGGTAGAAGACAGAGATGATTCATCCCCTCCCTTCTACACCTCCCTGAACATACATGACAAGGTGCTGCATAATTGTTTAATGGATTCAGGGGCCTCCCACAACCTCATGCCTAAAGTCGTCATGGAAGAGCTAGGATTAGAAGTCACCAGAGCCTATCATGACCTCTACTCTTTTGACTCCAGAAGGGTGCAATGTTTGGGTGTCATTAAGGACCTGGTAGTTTCCCTGTTTCAGTTGCCCATGAAAAGTATGGTCATGGATATAGTGGTAGCTGATGTTCCCCCCAAGTTTGGCATGTTGTTGTTAAGATCCTGGATCAAGAGATTGGGGGGAACCCTACAGATGGACCTCACGTATTCCACTATCTCGGTCTTTGGAGGGGAACATAGGAGATTGTACAGAGAAGCCCAGCTAGCCTACATAGTCAGTGATGAAGCAAACCCCACTAATCATCCCATCTATGCCTTGGACACTGACTTAGGATCTAGCTTATTGCAGGTCACTGATGAACCTGAGACCCCTTTGCAGATCAGAAGCAGCCCAGACTTAATCAGGGAATGCCTCCTCCAACCACCTCTGTTTGGAAGATGTTCTTTGATGGAGCTTCTTCCAGTATAGGTGCAGGTGCCGGAGTGGTATTCAAGTACCCTTCTCAGGAAACCATATCACTGTCATACAAGTTGCAATTTCAAGTCACCAATAATGTGGCAGAATATGAAGCTCTGGTTCTAGGATTAAGGGATGCAAAAGAAATGGGAATCAGGGAGATGGTTGTGTTCGGAGATGCAGAATTAATTGTACAGCAGGTAAAAAACGTCTATCAGACCAAGCACCCTCGCCTCAAGAATTACAGGAACGAGGTATGGGATCTAATTGATAGTTTCTTCCTGGCTTTCAACATCTCTTTCATTCCAAGGGAAGAAAATGCTCCAGCCGACTTTCAAGCCTTCTCAGCTAGTTTGTTCGAAGCTCCTGCACTTCCCACTGACAGATCAGAGGTGGAAATAAGATACAGACCCTCCGTGCTGGACAATGTCAAACATTGGAAGGTATTTGAAGATGATCAGGAGATTGAGAAATTCCTCCAATCCATCGATGATTTCTCTGCATTGCATATAGATGAGGACCCTGATGAAGAACTTGATCACCACCCTGGGGAGTTGTTGAATAAAGTTGTTGACCACCAGATTATTCAATTGCCGAGCAATCATATACCAAGAGGTCTGATTCCATTAGAAATATTGTTCGATGGGAATGATGTGGCGTTAAAGGGCAGAATTTCGGGTGATGATGCTGATACGACTGAATGCAACATAGGCACACCAGAGGAGCCCAAGTTTGTCAAGCTGTCGAGGAGTTTGACTGAGGAGCAGAGGATCGGATATACTGATTTGCTGAGGGAATTTGCTGATGTGTTCGCGTGGACCTACGAAGACCTCAAGACGTACGACACGTCGGTCATTGAGCACAAGATCCCACTGAAGGAGGAGGCTAGACCTTTCAAGCAGAAACTGAGACAGATAAATCCTACGTTGTTACCCGTCATGGAGAGGGAGGTGAAAAAGATTTTGGATGCCCAAATCATAGTCCCCTTGAGATACTCTAGCTGGGTAGCCAATTTGGTCCCAGTAAGAAAGAAGAGCGGAGAAATCAGACTCTGTGTCGATTTCCGGAACCTGAACAAGAGTTCAAGGAAGGACAATTACCCCCTGCCCAACATGGAACATATATTGTAGAGGGTCACTGGTGCATCTAGGATATCTATGATTGATGGATTTTCTGGCTATAATCAGATATCAGTCATGCCTGAAGACAGGGAAAAGACAGCCTTCACCACTCCTTGGGGCACATTCATGTATGCCAAGATGCCCTTCGGA
>ML780702.1:793724-804591 GCA_009831015.1 Picea engelmannii | reverse complement strand
CATTTTTGTATCTATCGATGGTAGAGCTAAGCTCCCGACTGTAAAGTTTCAGCGACATTCTGGTTTCCTGGTTATGCCTCTGTGTTTGAGACTTCTTGGTTTATGACAAACAGTTCTTCTTTTACATCTTTGTTTCATCTCATACCGGAGTGTTGACAGTCGAATGATTCGCGTGGATTGTTTCATTTGTGTTATGATAAAGGATTTTTCGTGGAATTTATGTATTCTCTGGTTCTCCGTGTTTGAATGTGAAAGGGTTTCACGTTTGAATACATTCTTCTCCAGTCTGTGATGAACCTGATGTTTTTTATAGACCCTTGCACCCTTCTTGCATAAGTCTTCCACCTACTCACCCTTTTACTGCGACTCACTGTTTGGAGTTTATCAAGACCTCACTCGTTCATGCATGCCTGGTCTGGTTTCTGAGTTGACACAATGTTGTTCTGAGTTTTTCTCCATTTGATCACCCTTTAAACAAATCGTGACATTAAAACTGATGGGCGTCGGGCTCTGCTCTTGCAAGCAATCCAGGAGTGACCTCCGATAGCCAACAGGTTCTTCTGGCCTTGGTAGGAATTCTTGTTTGGAAACATTTTTTACCTCTCTAAAAACAACATCTCGACTGTAAACAATCTTCTTGGTTTATGGGTTCCAAATCTTATAACCTTTCACACCATCTTTATAACCAATAAAGATACACTTTTCAACTTTTTTTTATCTAGCTTACTCCTATTTTCCTTTGGAACATGTACATAAGCATCACAACCAAACACTCTAAGATGTTCAAGAGAGGGTTTCTTTCTAGTCCATACCTTGTGTGGAGTTTTATCATCCAACGTTGATGAGGGTGATTGATTGACCAGGTAACATGTTGTACCCACTACCTCTACCCAGAATTCTTGTCCTAACTAGACACCGCTAAGCATACTCCTTGATTTTTCCATCAGTGACATGTTCATCCTTTCTGCAACTCCATTCTACTGAGGTATGTATAGAGTAGTCTTATGCCTTGATATACCACACTTCTTACATAAATCTTTGAATTCATTTCCACAAAATTCTCCACCATTATCTGTCCTCAATACCTTTATTTTCTTCTATGTCTGATTTTCTACCAGAGTCTTAAACTCTTTAAATTTATTAAATACCTCATATTTCTTTCTAAGAAAATAAATCCATGTGTTCCTTGAGAAATCATCTATGAATGAAATATAATACACATATTTACCTAGTGATGGAATAGGCACAGGTCCAAACACATCACTATGTATCAACTCTAAGATCCCCTTTTCTCTTGTAGCACTAGATGGTAATCTTACTTGATTTTGTTTACCATATATGCAATGTTCACATAAATCAAAATCCAGAGTGCAATTAGACATACCTTCAACCATACCTTTACCGTGTAGTGTTCGAAGGCCATTTTCTCCAATATGCCCCAGTCTTTGATGCCACAGCATGGTCTTCTTTCCTGGGACAATATTGGTCTTGTCTTCTTTATTTTTCTTCTCAAGGACAACAAAACTATTACACCCATTAGTATAAGTTCTTCCCAACAACTTGTACATAGTTCCACACTGAATTCCCCTCATCAACACCATTGCTCCTCGTACCATCTTGCAAGTTCCCTTTCCTAATACAGTATCCACTCCTGCATCATCCAACTTTCTTACATATATTAGGCTCATGGCTAGTTTTGGAATTTTTAGAACCTTAGGGAGAGTTCTAATGCTTCCATATTTTAGCAACAACGTAACCCTTCCACGTCCCATGATTTTGGGTGTCGAGTCATCTCCTAGGAATACATCACCACCATCGTATTTTTCATATTCAAAGAACCACTCCCTATGAGGAGTCATATGGTATGAAACACCTAAGTCGATCAAACATACATCATGGTCTGCATGTGTACCTGTATATGCCAGGTAAACATCACCTCCTTCTTTAGTGGAGGTTTTCGCCTATGTGGAAGAGGTACTATCACATCCCTCTAGTTTATCAACCTTCTTAGAATTGCAATCTTTCTTATAATTCCCTATTTTACCACACTTCCATCATTTCCTCAAAGATTTTCCTAGAGACTTAGATCTACTTATAGATTTAGATCTCCCCCCGAAGACTTACCAGGATTCCTGTCTTGGGTACAACCTCTTACAAATAAAGCACCTGTTCTATGACCATCCATGCTTTTCTGCCTCATCTCTTCATATAACAAGGATGCAACTACATCCTCATACTTCAATGTAGATTGAGTGGTACTACCAATTGCTACAACCAAATTATCCCAAGAGTCCGGCAAAGAACATAACAAAGTAATACACTTATTTTTTTCTACAATCGTAATATTAATAGAGACAAGTTGAGTTACCAAAGTATTAAAGGCATTTAGATTTTCTTTCATAGAATCTCCATCTTCCATCCTAAGAAGATATAGATTCTTTCAAAGAAACGTCGTTTTTACCAGGGACTTTGATTGATACAAATTCCCTAACTTATCCCATTGTTCCTTGGTTGTATATTCTCCCGAGACATTCAACAACACTGAATCTACCAGGCAGAGTCAAATAATACTCCTTTCTCTTCTGTTCAACTTCTCCCAATCTTCCTTCGACATACCAGTAGGCGGTGTACTAGTAGTTTATGTACTAGTAGGTTGTGTACCAGTCAACTGTGTACCAGTAGGTTGTGTACTAGGATCCACAACGATCCATTTTTCTTATTCTACAAGAAGGTCCTCCATCTTGAGCTTCCATAGCTCAATTTTTTTACCGTTGAACTTCTCTATCTCGATTCTATAAGACCTCCACATTTCTCTTTTTACACTCGAATAACTACTACAAAAGCTCCCGCTAAACCCAGGTTTATCATAGACCCAATATAAAATTGATCTATCAAGATTGAGCCAAACCCTCAACAAAAAAGACGTCCCTCTGAAGCCAAAAACAAGCTCGAATAACACATGTAAGTTTTAAACCTATGAATTAAAGAAATGCATATAGATTCTTAAGAAAAACATAAATTAATCAATGGCTCATAAACATAGTACACAAAGATTTATACCGGAAACCCTTAACCGGGAGAAAAACTTTCAATGCTTCATTGTATTAATTTTACCATTCACCATACAATATATATACAATGTTTTTAGGTATTCCGTAGATACCAAAACCCTAATCCATTAATCCAGTATTAATTTAGAAAACCACTAAAAATAGTAAAATCTGCTAAAATAGAAAAAATGCCCAAAAAACAATTTGGGGTGTTGCCCCGAACCCTGTTGGCTCCGAGAAGTAACCAGGGGGGGCATACCTGACCCCCCCTGGGACCCCCATAGGAAGTTCTCGATGCACACAAAACAAAGAGCACTACTAGAGGGATTGTCATATGCATTTGTCGAATCTGACATGCCCACACACAAACATGAAAAGAATATAACACATACCCAACAAAGGGATTAGGTAGGTTAGGTCCCTAACACTCTGCGATGTATTTCTGTGTGCATGATTGTTGTTTGTTTGTTGTACATGGAACATTGTTTATTTATTTTATTTTGTATCATGGATCTTTATTAATGCATGTGAGTCTTTCATGCTTGATTTCAGATTAATTATTATCAAAGTTCAAAATTGGTTCAGAAGTGAGTTTTTGAGGTAGCGTGCCTAACCTGTGGGTGGTTGGGTATGTTACACTTCCTACTTGCAAAATAAATCGGGTGATTTATGTCTCCCTCTGCTAGTTGATATAGTATTGTGCCCAATGTTATGGATGATCCATCTACATGAACATGTAACTCCTTGTTCCAATATGGAGACATCAAAATTGGTGCAGTCACTAGTTTTTGCTTTAATGTGTCCAAAACCTTCTAGAAGTCCTCATTTCATTGGAACTTTGATTCCTTTTTTAGTAACTTTTCCATAAGTGCTATGATCTGTAGATATCCTTTGATAAATATCTTGTAATATCCTGTATGACCCAAAGTTTCCCTCAATTGTATGACTGATGTAGGTGGCTCTAAATCCAGAATCGCTACAATATTTGTTGGATATACTATTAATCCCTACTTGTAGACTAGATGGCCCAACAAAATTCCAAATGGTTTAGAAAAATTACACTTCTTCAAGTTAAGAAAAATCTGACACTGTCTACACCTATCTAACATCAGCCTGAGTACTTCTATGTGATCCTTCTGTAGACTGAACATAGTTGAATCATCCAAGTATACTTCAAAAAAATTATTAATAAATTCCTTGAATTCTACAACCACTACTATGGAAAAAACTGCAAGGGAATTCTTTAATCCAAAGGGCATTATTGTATATTGATAAATCCCCCAATCTGTTTAAAAAGTAGTCTTGTATCGATCTTCCTACACAATTTTTATCAGATGGTACCCCAAGAATACATCAATGAAAGAATATGTCTTTTATCCTCCTACGTTCTCCAATACCTCATATATGAATGGTGTTGGGAATGGGTCATGTAAATAGGCATCATTCAACTTCCTCAAATACACAAAAATATTGATCCCTCATGTCTTCTTATCCTGCACTACCATTGGACTGATCTACTCTGACTCCTCTACATGTTCAATGATTCATGTGTCCAACATCCTTTCTATTTTAGCTTTCACTTTTTCCTTGTACTTCAGATTTAACTTGTAAGGCCTCTATCATACTAGCTTAGCACTTGGCTTCAAGGGAATATGCATCTCACCTAAGTCCCCAGATATCCCCTTCATATCAAAAAATGTATTTAGGAATAGGTCATGATATTCATGCAATAAGTCTACAATCTTTTCTATGGTCTCAACACTCCAGTAATCCCCTATCTATGAAAAATTTAGATTCTATGTCATCCCAATGTTTACCTTCCACATCTTTATGGGTTGTGTGTATGCATCAGATTCAAATTCTGGTCCTTGTATTGCCCATTCTCCTTCTATTTTAGATACTTGCACGTTCTTAGGATGATCCTCATCGTATCCTTCCTTAGATACATTTTAACACTCCAATAACTCATGGACAATCATATTAGATCAGTGCACAAAACACACTGGTACCATCTCCATTGGCCCTTCTTCTAAGAAGATCTTAGTTCCAATAACCTTTAACAGTGCATATATCGATGGGGATTCATGCTAAAATGTAAATGTGACTTTGAACCTATGATTCAACTCTTCCCATCTTATTGTTTCTCTGCGCATTTCCAATTCCAGATACCAGTTCCTCATAATTGTATCTAGTGTATGTATAAATTGGTGCATCAATTCTAGTTCTGGTACTAAACTCCATAAAGTCCTGCACTACTCAACATGACCTACTAGATCACTCTCTCATGTATACTTATGTGCAATATTTTATCCCTTAGTACCAAGCCTTACTAGAATTAGTCTTCTACACTATGATGAGTATTCCATTCCTTCTTTCTGTGCAACCCACAATCTAGCAAGAGTCACTTTTAGGAAAACATCTAGTGCCAACAAGATTTTCATTTAATATATATATATATATATATATATATATATATATATATATATATATATATCAGTAAATCCACCATACCTAGGTGGATCACATAATTTTGTTCCAATCCAACACAAGGATCAGGTTATGTGTTCACATCATCTAGTTGACACTTCATACATTCTCTTCTACCAATGATCTAGAAATTCCTTCGATTATGATGCACATGAACATACAGTTCTCCAACTTAGAACACCATGTGTAGTAGAGTTAACATAATCATCCATCCATGTAGTCATGTTATACAAATTGTCAATGTCATTTCCTCTTACTGGCTCTATGTATTTATTTCCTTCTGTTTGGTCCAATGGTGCAGCAACTTTCAAATTTACAACTTCAAATATCATTTCCCTTTTCTTTAGATTAATGTTTTCTTGGTTATCAAATTCTCATTCAATTCCCATCAGTGCTATATATGGTTGGATATCGTCCACAATCTCAATAAAGTCCTGCATTGCTCAACATGACCTACTAGATCACTCTCTCATGTATACTTATGTGCAATATTTTATCCCTTAGTACCAAACTTTACTAGCATTAGTCTTCTACACTGTGATGAGTATTCCATTCCTTCTTTCTGTGCATCCCACAATCTAGCAAGATTCACTTTTAGGACAACATCTAGTGTGAACAACCTTTTTTGTTTGGGTACCCACAACTCAAATTCCTTTAAAAAAAAAATTATATCAGTAAATCAATTATACCTGAGTGGATCACATAATTCTATTCCAATCCAACACAAGGATCAGGTTATGTGTTCACATCATCTAGTTGACACTTCATACATTCTCTGTTGCCAATGCTCTAGAAATTCCTTCGATTATGATGCACATGAACAGACAGTTCTCCAACTTAGAACACCATGTGTAGTAGAGTTAACATAATCGTCCATCCATGTAGTCATGTTATACAAATTGTCAATGTCATTTCCTCTTGTTGGCTCTATGTATCTCTTTCCTTCTATTTGGTCCAATGGTGCAGTAACTTTCAAATTTACGACTTCAAATATCATTTCCATTTTCTTCAAATTAATGTTTTCTTGGTTATCAAATTCTCATTCAATTCCCATCAGTGTTATATATGGTTTGATATAGTCCATGATCTCAATAAATTCAAATTCTTCCATGTTTCACACCCCATCTATGTTCACGAGTACTCCTTCCAATCGACCAATATATATTATTTTGTGTTGATTCGTGAGCCTTAACTGAACATGAGACCATAGTATCTTATGTTTTCCCATCATCTCCTAGGTCTTCTTAGGTAAAACATTCATGTTAGACCCCAAGTCCAAGATAACATTATCCACGTCATATTCCCCAATTTGTGCACTAAATATGAATTCTCAGTTGGTTCTCTTCCTGAACAATACATGATTCACCACCCTTTGTGCGATGGGAGTTTCCCCTCCTTGTGTGTAGTTATTGATCAATTCATATAGTGTATTCAATGAAGTTTCATCTTTTAGTATCTCTACACAACTTCTCAAGAATTATCTTATAGTTCTTACCTTCCCAGTTGGCTTCTCTGTCATAATGTGATCTCCAACATGAGGTGCAAATAAAGTTGATGCTCCCCAATCTTTTCCAAGTTTCTCTCTTATGTTCCTTTGATATGTATCATTTTCTTGTTGAGGATCAAAGGTTGGCATAGGTCCTGCAAACTTCCGTACCCACTTCTCAGACTTATTTCCTTCATTTGTCACATAAACTCATGTTCTATCTCCTCTGTGCATAACACCTGCTATTCTAGGTCCTTCATTGTGTTTTTCGGTGGATATTTTCTGCATATTCTGATTTGGATTTTGGTTCTGATTTCCTCTTGCCTACCATTTCACAACTATTTGAGTACAATGTTCTATCACATGGTCCAGTGCTCTATAGTATGTGAACATCGTACATGGATTTGGACAGTCGTGGGCTAAATGTCTCAATTGATTACAATTGTAACATATAATTGGTCCTCTTTCCCCTCTACTAAAATTCCCTCTTCCTTGACCTCTACTAAAATTTCCTTTGTTCCTTGGATTAAATCCCCTATGATTATTATACTATGGACCACCTCCTTCTATCATAACATTCTCCTCCTAAATCATCTACATATTTTTAGTGCACTCCCTCATCAAATCGAATGCGTGACAATCCTTTTCTTCATGTCCGATTGACTTGGAAAAATTGTAAAACATGTTCCTTGGTGTACTTTTATAATGCTGCAGTAATGGATACGTAGTTGGATGATGTCCCCATTTCTTACATATATCACAATACCCCCTCTTGGTAATGGACTTGAAACCCTAGTTTCCAAGTACTACATGAATGTTGAGATTCATCCTTGTGATGGCCTTCAGTCCTACACTTGGTACACCAAATTTGGTTGTGTTTCTCCTTCCCTTTTGTAAGTTTTTCCAGTTGAATCGTCAAGGAATAAAAATTTGTTTGAACTTTCACCATCCCTCCAATGTCTCCTACAGGGGATGATTCCAATATCATTTCAATTTCCAGAGACTCAAGTTGTGATGGAACCTTTTGTTGAATCAATGACATGTGAATGTGTGGTAGAAGTACTGCAATAAACCATTCTTGATGCTATTGATTGGGGATATGGAAAGTCAACCTACCCATGAGGTCCTTGAACCTTTCATCAGAGTCCCACACTGACTCTATTTGAACCTATTTAATCTCTTTCAGTTCCATATTGTACTACAACTTAGACTTTGGCTTCTTGAACTCTTTCAACAACGCTTTCCTTAGCTCCACCAAAGTATTGGCTTGTCCTATAGATGTGTTACTCTACAACTTCACATATCATAATAGATCTCAACCTCAAAATGTTGTTGATAACTGCATAATCTTCACAACCTCATCTTAGAAATTCTTTGCAGCCCAAATGGCCTCGCAAAAGAACATATGTTGTTCTAGGTCCTCTGACCCAACTCCCTAGAAATTAGGAAGTCTAAGCATGTTGTTTTCACCTTCCATGTTGGTTTTTCCAGTCCCTCCTCTTGGTTATGGTTGTTGAATATGACTCTACACACTGCTTTTATTTCTCTGATTGCTAGTAATATATCCTCTTGTGCTAACTATAAGTGATTTTGATAAGTCTTTTGTTAAATTTGGCAGCATTGACAATCATTCTCCAATGAGAGGCCATATGGGCCACCCTAAGTCTAGCCAGGGAGATTTGGAGAATCATCCAGTCTTGTGAGGTATTGAAAAATTCCATGGGGAACGTACAAGCACAGTGAATCAAACCAAAATTCAGGATGAACGAGATGCTATGTGAGTCTAATGCAAAAGTCAGGGGGAACATACAACCTCTGTGAGCATGGACATTCTAGTGATAAATTCAGGGGGAACGTACAACCTATGTGAGCATAGATAGACTAGTCAAAAAGGTAGGGGGAACATACAACTTTTGTGAGCCTAGTAAAACCTTGTGAGCCATGAGAAAAATTCAAGGCATCTAGTAAAATCTAGGTTGAATATTAAATTCCTATGAGCTAGAAACAAACAATATTCCTAATATTGCAAATGATATAAATGTATTGATATAGTGCATTGGCACGTCTAACATTATCCAGAGGGGGGGTAAATCAGTAATAGTGTAATTATAATCCTTTTTCTTCAAATGTTATATCAATGTAGAATTATTATCCAATAATGAGCAGTAAGAAAAAAACAATCACACACATACACAATACTCCAATGTTTTACGTGGAAACCCAAATCGGGAGAAAATCACGGAATGCTTTTTCTTATATGTCTTGAAGAATTACATTCATTGGAAGCACCAACTTCCTTTGTTTTCCAGCTGCAACTGGAAGGAGGCTCCAACCCCCTAGTTTCTCAGGATACAACCTAAGGGAAGCTCCAACTCCCCAATTCTCTAGCTACAACTAGAAGGAGGCTACAACCCCCAATGTTCTCCAGCTATAACCGAAAGGTGGCTACAACCACCTGTCCTTGCCCCGTCCTGCCACCCTGAAGTAGAAGTAAAATGATGGAACCACTATCACACTATCACTATGAGATATACCACTATAAACCTGTACCAATAAATCTGAACCATGCATCAACCATGCATCAACTTGTACCTCAACCTGTAATCAACCTGTACCATAAACAAGTGCATCAACCATGCACCAACCTGTAATCAACCTGTACCATAAACAAGTGCATCCAACCATGTACCAAGTATGTATCAATCATGTGTCAACTACTCATCAATATGTACCAACATCATCAACTGTACACCTCATGTATGTGTGCCAACTCATCAACTACTTGTCTCAACCATGTACTCAACATGTACCACAACCAAAATCCCTCATCAATTTCATCATCCAAATCTGATTTGTAACTCTGTAATAGACCTAGTGTATATGATCACATTCCTTCAAACCTTCCTTAACTTTAAAAACCAGAGACTAGCATTTTCATCAAACTTTTCTTTAGTCTCACATGCCTAGTTTTGGATTAGTCAACAACCCTAAATTGAAGTAATCATAACTTTGAACCTGTAATGTATAAAGATCTGAAAATGATACACAATGTTTTTTAGTGTGTTTTGTGCAATTTCTCCAAGTGTCACTACTTGGAACCTCTCATAAAAGGAGTTATAGCAAAAATGGCATACCTTGTTGAATTCTGGATTATTCTAGAGAGCGACCTTGTAGAGCATGCCCTGCACAAAATATTTGATGAATTGATCTAAAAATGTTACAAAAAATACTAAGGACTGTACCCTAACCAACACATTTGGTCTCACAGAATTTAGATCGGTTATGAAGAAGTTATGACGTTTTTTCTTGAAACACCTGATTTTGATTAGTTTCAGCACTAGCCACAAACCCTATTTTCCACGGAGTGTAACTCCCAAAATACAACGACCCAGAAGCTGAATTTTCTACCACAGATACTTGGATATGTTTTCTCACTTGCGTAGAAATTTCACAGTCTGAATAATTATAGAAAAACATTTATAGAGAAAATGGTAAGATGACTTGTAAATAACATACCTTAGAAAGCACCATCAAAAGAATTTATCCATCCTTGCATTTCGACCTTCTTTTCTTTAGCTTCACTCAAAATTCAGGTTTAGATATCCTTGGTTACCTCAGACACATATATATATTCAATATTCTCAAGTGTGATTCAAATGAGAGAGCCTTGCCTCTTATTTATACTCTCCAAGTAGTTTCCATAAAAACATCTTCTAGGTCACTTGGCCCACTTTCATTATTTTAGGGTTGGGTCCACTTCTAATTTCTCCATTAAATTTATTATTGAAATAATTTATTTTGTATTCACTTTGAATTATAATACACTCATCACTTCACTTTATTA
>ML780702.1:765982-788182 GCA_009831015.1 Picea engelmannii | reverse complement strand
ACCAAGTATGTACCAATCATGTTTCAACTACTCATCAATTATGACTCATCAATATGTACCAACATCATCAACTATACACCTCATGTATGTGCGCCAACTCATCAACTACTTGTCTCAACCATGTACTCAACATGTACCACAACTGAAAGCCCTCATCAATTTCATCATCCAAATCTGATTTTCATTTATGTAATATACCTAGTGTATATGATCACACTCCTTCAAACCTTCCTTAACTTTAAAAACAAGAGACTAGCATTTTCATCAAACTTTTCTTTAGTCTCACATGCCTAGTTTTGGATTAATCAACAACCCTAAGTTGAAGTAATCATAACTTTGAACCTGTAATGTATAAAGATATGAAACTGATAAAAAAAAATCTTCATTGTGTTTTGTGGAATTTATCCAAGTGTCACTACTTGGAACGTCTCATAAAAGGAGTTATAGCAAAAATGGCATACCTTGTTGAATTTTGGCTTATTCTAGAGTGTGACCTTGTAGAGCGTGCCCCGCACAAAATATTTTATGAATTGATTAGAAACTATTAAAAAGAATACTACAGAATGTAACCTAATCAAAACATTTGGTCTCTTTGGAATTTGGATATTTTATGAAGAAGTTATGACGTTTTACCCGAAACATCTAATTTTGACTAGTTTCAGGACTGGCCACAAACCCTATTTTCCACGGAGTGTAACTCCCAAAATACAATGACCCACAAGCTGAATTTTTTACTACAGATACTTGGATATGTTTTCTCACTTTCATATCAATTTCACGATCTGAATCATTATATTAAAAAATTTATAGCGAAAATGGTGAGATGACCTGTAAATAACATACCTTAGAAAGCACCATCAAAAGAATTTATCCTTCCTTGCATTTCGGCCTTATTTTCTTCACCTTCACTCAGAATTCCAATTTAGATATCCTTGGTTACCTCAGACACATATAGATATTCAATATTCTCAAGTGTGATTCAAATGAGAGAGCCTTGCCTCTTATTTATACTCTCCAAGTAGCTTCCTTAAAAACATGTTCTAGGTCACTTGGCCCACTTTCCTTATTTTAGTGTTGGGTCCACTTCTGATTTCTCCATTAAATTTATTATTGAAATAATTTATTTTGTATTCACTTTGAATTATAATACACTCATCACTTCACTTTATTATTTACCTTTTAAAATCTCTTAAACCAATTTGACTACTTTGACCTTTTGGGGCTTCTAGATGACATATGAGGGTCCTCTAACTTCATAAGGTGATAACTCTCAAACCGTGAGGAGTTATGTGACATTCTACATACCACTAGAAATGGCATGACATGTAATATCCATATAGAATAGTATTATCTCAAAATATATCATAACTCATACCGTTACCTATCAAACAAACTTGGTTCCATTACCCAAACCTGGGGTCTCCAACTTCTCATGGCCATAACTCTCTAACCGTGAGGAATTATGTAACGTTCCACATACCACCGGAAATGACATGAAAAGCACTATCCATCTAGGATATTTTCCCTGACAAATTCACTTTCATTCATCTCATAATTCCACAATTAAGCATGGGTTCTCTTACTCCACAAAGTGTCTTCCCATGAGGGATTTCACCATAAGGGGACCACTTTGGAGTTCATCCATATTTACTTCTTATCAACCATGACAAAAAAATAATGAGCCATATTTACATCAAACAATATTGGGTCCATTACCTAAACCTTTGTGCTATGGGGCTTTCTTCAGGGATTGACATCAATGACAACCAACCTTAATCAACACGTACAACCTCAGTGAGTCAAACCAAAAGTCAGGATGAACGAGATGTTATGTGAGTTTATTACCATGAAGAGAATTTCAAATTTCCTTGTAAAGAGTCGAGTTGTAGAAGTCAAAGTTGCATGTCTAAGTCAAAGACTTTGTTGTCAAGTTGTTGCATGTTGAATGCATGAATAGTTTCATGTTGCATGCATGCATGTCATGTGCATGCTAAGTTAGTAAGCATGCATGCCAAGTAAATGTTGAGTTGTAATTGAAGTCTCAAGTCTAGTTCTATTTTCAAACTAAACTGTAATGTTGAGTTGTAACTGAAGTCTCAAGTATAGTTCTATTTTCGAACTAAAGTGTAATGTTGAGTTGTAACTGAAGTCTCAAGTATAGTTCTATTTTCAAACTAAAGTGTAATGTTGAGTTGCAACTGAAGTCTCAAGTCTAGTTCTATTTTCAAACTAAAGTGTAATGTTGAGTTGTAATTGAAATCTCAAGTCTAGTTCTAAGTTCGAACTAAAGTATGAAGATGAGTTATGATTAAAGCATGCAAACAAGTTACTATTTTGAGCCTTTCCTCTTCTCCTCTTCATCCTTTATAAGCAGAGGTCGACCCCTCTCTTCAAAACAACTTTGATATGCAGGTTAAGGGTGAAGCAATAGAGGCGCATATCAGTGATAAATATGCATCATACCAAAGAAGCATATTAGTGTTGTATATCATCAATAGAGGTAGCATATCATAGGTGTATTTCAACAAGGTCTCTTAGGTATTTGTCAGGTCAGAGTCATCTTGGCAAGCTCTTTAAAAGAAGAACATTCATGGTGGATATTTTTAAGTGATCTTACATTATTAATGAAATAAAGGAATATTGTTTGTTGGGGTTTTTCTCCCTGTACAGGGTTTCCCTAGGGTATATCTGTTGTTGATGTGCATGCTTACTTATCTACATAGTTATTTATATTCGGTTATGATTTGGTATTGTTTAAGTCTATTAAGATGGAATCAAAGTGTTGAAGAAAATAAAAGAATTAATCTGCATAAGAAATCAAGTTCATAATTTAACATGGTATTAGAGCTTAGGGTGTGTTAAACCTTTTGAAGTGCAATGGTAGGTACACACAAATCCAAGCTATCTTGATTAAGTTTCCAATGTGAATTCCATGGCATCCTCCATTTCAGTCAGGGTTGAGGATAGGCTCAAAGGAGCTACCAACTTCAATGTGTGGAATCTCTGGATAACAAATATCTTGCAGGAGCATGATCTTGAGTAGTATGTGACAATAGTGGTGGAAGAACCCACGAATAATGCAAGATGAGAGGCCTTCAGGAAGAGTCAAGCGAAAGCCAAGAGAATCATCTTTGACTCAGTCAAAGACAGTATAATGCCTGCAATGACTTCATTAATGAATGCCAAGGACTGTATGGATACCTTGGTGAATATTTATGAGAAACAGGCTCCAAGTTAGAAGAGGACACTTAAGCACAAGATTAACTATTTGAGGATGGAGAAAGTTGAATCAGTGGAATCTTTCTGTTCCAGGATAGCCCAGAACAGAGATCATCTTTTGGTCATAGGGGTGACAGTGGTTGATGATGATTTAGTGCATGCCTTTTTTGATGGTATTCCTTCTTCATGGGAGACCTTCTTATCCAATGTAAGTGGGAGAGAGATTCAACCCACGTTTGAGAGTTTATGGCATGATTGCCTCTAGGAGGAGAGTCACACAACTACCAAGAGCAAGCCAACAAAAGAAGAGCACTCAACTTTAGCATCAAGATTCAAGGGAAAGAAGTAAGGCACTTTCCAGAAAGGCTATCAGAGGAAGCCAAACACCAAAGGTACATTCAAAGGAAATAATATCGATACATCTAAGATTAAATGCTTTAGTTGTAATAAGTTGGGTCATTTTGCTAAAGATTATTGGTTTAGAAATAAATATCCAAGGAAAGGGAAACATCATACCTCAACTGCTGAGGATGATGAATCCAAAATAAATTAGAAAAGTCCTTCTAATGAGAGAGAAAATACAAAAAAATATTACTTGGTTTCTGCCTTATCCAGTTCAGTTTTCATGGGGCCGAAAACTTGGTTAGTAGACAGTGGTGCATCAAAGAACATGATAGGGTACAAGGAGATCCTCTCAGATTTTGAGACAAAATCTTTTGCAGAGCATGTTGAGCTTAGGGACGACAAATGTTACAAGATAGAGGGAGTAGGCTCTATCTCCTTCAGATTGGAATCTATGGCTAGACTTCATGTTGATGAAGTAGTATATGTTCCATGGCTCAAGAAGAATCTATTATCTGTTGCAACCCTTGAGGACAAGGGATATTGGGTGATCTTCAAGGACAGGAAGGCACTACTATGGGACAGAGGTATCCACTTAAGTATAATAGAACCCATTGGAACTCACAGTGGAGGACTGTACATCGTGTCAGGACAGACAGTTCAGGCATTCTCTCATGATGCGACTAGATCCAGTGAGTTGTGGCACAGAAGACTTGGACATCTTCATTACAAAGCTCTTCCAAATCTATAGAACATGGTATGTGGAATGCCCTCTATTTATCTTAGTAAAACTGAAATTTGTAAGTGATGCATGCTAGGTAAAAATATAAAGAAAGCACTTCCTAGTAGTGACAACAAAGCTCAAGGCATCTTAGATATAGTTCATTCTGATGTATGTGGTCCCATGTCATTTTCCTCACTCAGTGGTTGTTTGTATTATGTCATTTTTATTGATGATTACTCAAGAAAATGTTGGATATATTTCCTTAAAGCTAAAAGTGACACATTTTATAAATTCAAAGAGTATAAAGCCTTTATTGAAAAGAAGATAGGGAAACATATCAGAATCCTTAGAACAAACAATGTAGGAGAGTTTGAATCTCTCGAGCTTGAGGATTTATGCAAATTAGAAAGAGCCAAAAGTCAGTTGATTGTGCGATATAACCCTTAGAAAAATGGAGTTGTTAAGAGGAAAAACATGACAATTTGTGAGGCAATGAAAGCAATGATGTTTGACCAGGATCTGCCAAATTATTTATGGGCAGAAGCTACCTCCATTGTCGTGTATATTCAGAACAGGTGTCCACATGTTATCTTGAAGGAAAAGACTCATGAAGAGGTATTCTCAGGGATCAAACATGAAGTAGGGAATCTAAGGATATTTGGGTGTCCTATGTATATTCATGTCCCTAAGGAAAAGAAGACAAATATGGAACCCTCGTGCAAGAAAGGGGTTTTTGTGGGGTACAGTGAGAACTCCAAGGCTTATAGGATTTATGTACCAGGTCAAATGCAAATCAAGGTAAGAAGAGATGTGACTTTCCATGAGGAATACACATTTAAGAAATCCAGAGAGCTTCAACAGGAATCAGAAGCAGTTCATCCAACTTCACCCTCTTCTAAAAATGAAGATTCAGATGATCAGAGGGAGGAACCTCATGAAGGTCCAAGTAATGAGCCCCTATAACCTGTTTAAGTGTTGTAAATAAATATTGAAGAACCTCCATCCAAAAGGAAGTCAAGGTGGCTTAAAGAGATAGTGCAGGAAGCAAAAAGGATAGTTTCTCCCAAAGGAACTTTCAGGGAAAGTAACAGGCCTCATAGGTTTGGAGGCTATGTTGCACCGATGAGAAACATTAGTGATGTCAAACCTTCTTCATTTGAAGAAGAAGATAAATTACAATTATAGAAGGATGCCATGCTTTAGGAATATAGGTCTATTATAAAGAACAATGTTTGGGACATTGTGTCAAAGCCAAAAGACAAATCAATGGTTTCTTCCAAATGGATCTATAATATCAAACATTTAGCTGATGGAAGTGTGGAAAAGTTCAAAGCAATATTTCTAGCCAGAGGCTTCACTCATAAAGAAGTAATCGACTACGAAGATACTTTTTCCCCTGTAGCCAGGTATACCTCCATTCTAACTATTATTGCCTTAGCTCCCATTCTTGGTTGGAAGCTACATCAGATGGATGTAAAAACAACATTCTTGAATGGAAATATTGAATAGGAGGTATTTGTGGAACAACCAGATGGTTTCTTACTACATAACAAAGGCACTCATGTATGAAATCTAAGGAAGGCCTTGTATGGTCTTAAGCAGGCTCCCAGAGTTTGGTATGACAGGATTGATGGATTTCTTAAAATCCCGGGCTTTCAGAAAAGTGATGTTGATGCAAATTTTTACTTCGAGGTAAGAGGTAACCAACCTGTTATACTAATCTTGTATGTTGATGATCTCTTTCTAACATGAGATGAAGGTCTAATATCCTGGTGTAATAGGGATATAACCTCAGAATCCAAGATGAAATACTTAGTCTTGATGCATTACTTCCTAGGATTGGAAGTATGGAAAAGACGGGGTGAGATATTTCTGGCACAAGGAAAATACACAGTGGATGTACTAAAGAGTTTTGGTATGATGAATTGCAAATCCATGTCTACTCCAATGATTACCAACCTAAGGAAGCTGCATGATTCTGATACAGGCTCATATTTGGTGGATCCCACCATGTATAGGCAACTGATTGGATCATCGATGTACATGATCCACACTAGGCCAGATATATGTTATGAAGTGATTGTAATGAGTCATTTCATGACTGAATCGAGATAGAGACACTAGGTGGCATCAAAGCACATCTTGAGATATCTTAGAGGTACCATTACTTATGGTCTGAGATATACATCCAGTGGTGGTTTATTTCTGCATGGGTATGCAGACGTTGATTGGACAGGCAACCCAGTGGATCGAAAGAGTACTTATGGATACTACTTTAGTTTAGGATCCACTATGATCTCTTGGTCAAGCCAGAAGTAGGGATCCATTTCACAGAGTATAGCAGAGGTCGAGTACATTGCAACAAGTGATGCTATCAAGGAAGCATTATGGCTCAGAAAATTGATTTTTGGGTTGTTTGATGACAAACTCGAGATGACGGTGGTTCACTTTGATAATCAAAGTTGCATAAAATTGACAAAGAACCCAGTATTTCACAAGAAGTCAAAACATATTGACATGAGGTACCACTACATCCGAGACTTTCTCCAGAGAAAAACTGTAAAGTTACAGTACATAGCCACAAGCGATCAGGTAGTTGATATCCTGACCAAGCCTCTGACCTCGAGATAGTTTATGCAACTGAGAGGCAAGATTGGTGTGACTGAGAATGACTCCCTCACTGAGATGGATTACTAAATTTGGCATCATCGACAGTCATTCTCTAATGAGAGGCCATATGGGCCACCCTGAGGCTAGCTAGGGAGATTTGGAGAATCAACCATTCTTGTGAGGTATTGACAAAAGCCAGGGGGAACGTACAACCTCTGTGATTCAAACCAAAATTCAGGATGAACGAGATTATATGTGAGTCTAATGCAAAAGTCAGGGGGAATGTACAACCTCTGTGAACCTAGTCAAGCCTTGTGAGTCATGAGAAAAATCGATCCATCTAGAAAACGTTAGGTTGAATATAAAATTCCTATGAGATAGAAACAAACGATATTCCTAATATTGAAAATGATATAAATGTATTGATCTAATGCGTTGGCATGTGTAACATTATCTACCGTGAAGATAATTTCAAATTTCCTTGTAAAGAGTCGAGTTGTAGAAGTCAAAGTTGCATGTCTAACTCAAAGACTTTGTTGTCAAGTTGTTACATGTCACATGCTTGACATGCACTGCATGCATGTCCAGTTGCATGTTGCATGTTGCATGCATGACATGCACTGCATGCATGACTAGTTGCATGTTGCATGCATGCATGTCATGTGCATGCTAAGTTAGTACGCATGCATGCCAAGTCAATGCTGAGTTGTAACTAAAGTATCAATTCTAGTTCTATTTTCGAGCTAAAGTGTAATGTTGAGTTGTAATTGAAGTCTCAAGTCTAGTTCTATTTTCGAACTAAAGTGTAATGCTGAGTTGTAACTGAAGTCTCAAGTCTAGTTCTATTTTTGAACTAAAGTATACTAGTCTCAAGTCTGATTTTATTTTCAAACTAAAGTGTAATGCCGAGTTGTAACTAAAATATCAATTCTAGCTCTAAGTTTGAACTAAAGTATGAATCTGAGTTATGATTAAAGAATGCAAACAAGTTACTATTTTGAGCCTCTCCTCTTCTCCTCTTCAGCCTTTATAAGCATAGGTCGACCCCTCTCTTCAAAATAGTTTTGATATGTAGGTTAAGAGTGAAGCAATAGAGGCACATATCAGTGATAAAGAGGCAACATACCAAAGAAGCACATCAATGTTGTATATCAGCAATAGAGGCAGCATATCAGAGGTTTATTTCAGCAAGGTCTCTTAGGTCTTTGTTAGGTCAGAGTCATCTTGGCAAGCTCTTTAAGAGAAGAACAATCATGGTGGATATCTGTAAGTGATCTTACATTATTAATGCAATAAAGGAATATAGTTTGTTGGGGTTTTTCTCCTTGTATAGGGTTTCCCTAGGGTATATGTGTTGTTTATGTGCATGCTTACTTATCTACATATTTATTTCTATTCGGTTACGATTTGGTATTGTTGAAGTGTATTAAGATGGAATCAAAGTGTTGAAGAAAATAAAAGAATTCATCCACATAAGAAATCAAGATCATAATTTAACATCTTTAACTATTATATTTGATTGTGGTGATGCATATGGGGTCATGGATTCGACATAGGGTATAATATGGATAGGACTTAACAACTATTATATGATAGGATTGGACTGAGATTCCTCTTCCTCTCCTCTTATGTGTCATATTTCAACGATTTGTAATATTGTGCAAGGTTCACTCCCCTCTGTCTCACTTCGTGACTCTCCTTTATTATCCCCAGTATTTCACCTCTTATACCTCCTTCCTCCACCCAATACTGCAGACTCATCTTCTTCCTCTTTTATACCCTCTTCAATCCTCTGCATCCTCAGTCGCTCCCTTCCTTCTTCATCATTTCATTTATTCTCTCATTTTCTCAAGCTATCCTCTTGGCATCCCCTGGTTCCCCTATGTGTGTGAATCCCATTAGCAGTCGGACCCCATTATCATCAAGAACTTGTCACACAACAACATCTTTATCCACATAACTAATGATTTCATGAACCTGGCGTGCAGACCTTTGAAGAAGTCCCTTTGTCCAAAATGGTATGACTTGGTACAATCTATTGAAAATTATGTAATATAACCTCCTAATATACTATCCAACTAGAAATCAAATGTGCTAGTATTTGGATTACTTACATAATTCAATTGTCTTACCAAATTAAGGGTCCAATTCCTCAGTGTTGTAGTTAGGTAGCTTCCAATTGTTTCCACTAATCATTATAACCACTTTGTCAAGATAATTGGAAATTAGCCAAAGAAAATTTCATGCAGTTTTGTGTACACATACCTTTGCATCCACTCTTTGTTACTCATCCAAGGGTTTATGTTCCCTTTCCGATAAAACTCTCATTCCTT
The DNA here is from genome assembly GCA_009831015.1 of Picea engelmannii. Lineage (NCBI taxonomy): Eukaryota > Viridiplantae > Streptophyta > Pinopsida > Pinales > Pinaceae > Picea > Picea engelmannii. Next base: position 778,954 of record ML780702.1, on the reverse strand, counting down.
CCTTTCCAACCATTATGATATCTCTTTGTTATTCGGCCTCCAAAACATTCCCTCAATCGCAAATTCCAAGTATCGAAAACAAAACCATTTGTTGGTGTTGTGTGTAGTTGTAATACCCTATTTTCAAGTTATCCTTCACCAAAAAAACCCTTCAAACATTGTCCCTTTCGGCATAACCTACATGCAAATGAATTCTCACCCAAGGTGTCTATTAGGATTGTAGGGACCAAGTTTCTACAATAGTGAGGGAATGGGAGGCGATTGTTATATTGATTCTTATTTACAGGTTATGTGCATGTTGTTTTGTATTTTTTCTTCATTAGATACTTAGTGAGTTCATATTCATATTCCCATTATATTCCATATTACAACATAACCCATTACTATAGCAGTAGTAATAATTACTCAATGATTATATATAAGACAAATCTAACCTAGTATGCATCTAGACATAATCCATAAACAATCATAAAAAAGAAATTCAACACGGGAGTTAGCGTGGTTCACCCAACTCTAGATTACATCCACAATGACTGGATTCTTTATTATGTGTTTGGAAATTGCTTCAGGATTGCACACTAAGATTGCAAAGATACATCCTTCTTCCTTTTTATTATGTACACTTCTTTTATACTTAGTATTTTTATGCATATTGTTTCCAAAATTCCTGTCCAATAGTACTAGATTAGTGTACTTCTTTCTACTTCTCTGGAACATGGCTCTGAGTTTGGCCTCTAGAATTGTAGCTAATATGATATACAACTCTAGTTATGGCTCATAAATTTTCAAACTACAAAATTCTTGTTCATTGAATCTCTACAATACCTGTATCATTTATTTCAACATCCACTCCCATCTTTGTCTAGTGAATATAGTCTATCTCAGCCAATATGAAACCAAGTCTAATGTTGATCTTTGATTTTTCCTTTTGGGCTCTTTGTTCTTGTACTGTTGATGTATTTGTAGAAGTCCCTGAATGAATACTCTGTCCATTGTCACTCCTACCTTGAAAATTAATTCTTCTTGTACTATCATCATCTATACTTGATTTCTTATGTTCAATGTATACATCCATATGAACATGACATATTATTTAAAATATGTTTATATCATGCACCTTGATGTGCCTCTTAAAATATGATTATTTCTCCTTTACCAACTCTAGAAAGTTTTTCCTTAGTTCGATGCTCTTTCGCTCCTAAACTACATGCTCCAACTGCTTGCATCCTTTTGTTCCTTTGCTTTCATTTCTTTAGAATCAAGAATATTGTCCTAGACAATTTGATCCATATGTAGCCCTTTATCTAATTACAAGACAATACACTTTTCTATATTGTTTTCTAAAGGCTTATAAATCTTCTTAACGAGATTCCTCTCACTGTAAAACAATATATATGGGTGACTATCTAGAAATATCCTTAAATGTATTCCTCTCACTCTATAACAAAGTGTAAGGTGGCTATCTAGGAATCTCTTTAATGAGGTTCCTCTCACTCTTTACATCATATAAGGTGGAAATATAGAAACTCTCTTTACAAAATTCCTCTTACTCATACAAGGTGGAAATATAGAAATTTATAGAGTTCTTCTCACTCTTATAATCTAAAATGAGTGGATTATTCATAAATGAGGTGGGGACATTATCGCCTCACTTGTCCAGTATCATGCATCCATCCTTCTTGGATAACAAGCACCCGACTCATCAAAACCATAATGAATAATGAAACAATATTGTTGATCAAGTTAACCATTCCTGTGAATTCATAAACTTCGCCATCCATTGTTGCAGTAGCCAACCATATTCCACTGATTAGTAATAAACTGAACAACAAAACTGAATATACATATGTGAAAGAGAATGAACCATCAACATATCTTCCCCTCTTAACAAGAACAACATCAACCAAAGGACCTATTTTTATTTCAACCGTAGGCTATATATCTGGATTCTATATACTAGCATAGCTAACATGTGACCTATGGTGACAACTTTCAAATTCGTCTTCATTTGATGAGCTCTCACAATGAACTCAATCCCATCCTTGAAAATATTATACTTTTTCTATTCCCTGTAGAAAATTTCCTTCTTGTCATACAAGTATGGACTTCCCAAAACCATCTCGCAAATGTCAAGTGGAACAACACATAACTCTACCTCATCAATGAAAATGGATGTGATCATGAACCATAACTTTCACTACTTAGTTACATGTACCTGATAATTATCACAATTCTAACCCAAAGGATACATTCTCGGATGAGGCATAGTTTCCAATCCCAAATTTTGAACAACTTTCTCTAAAATAAGACTCACTTGTGATCCACTATCAACAAGTGTATCAATATTAGTGTTCTTTGAGATAACTAGTAAATGAAAAAGTTCTTTTATTTTCCTTCCATCGGGGATCACTTTAGACTTTGTAGAAGAAGTACACAAACTAAAACTTGCAATAGAATATTTACCTTTATACCCATAGTTGTAACCTCGGTTTCATCCTCAGAATCTAATCCAAGATCTTGCACTATGGTTGTGGCCTCCTTTTTACCTTTCCTAGGTTGATCCCAGTTTCGTTCCAATTCTAGATGTAGCTTACAACAATGCTTCTCATTATACCCTTTCTTCTTGTAATGAGAAAGTGTATGCTTATTCTTTTCTTTATCCTTTGACTGCTTCTTGAAGTTATGTAGATTCCTTTTTACTTTACCACCAATTCTCTTGGCCTTCTTTCGATCCTCATATATTTCTTCCACCATGGCCTTCATTTCCATGAATGCAGAAAATAATCCCTCCTCGGTACCAAAAGGATTTGGATTAGAAAAATCCATGTCTTTTGTTGAATCCATTTCTTTCTCTGAAATGCACACCTCGAACCAATATCAAGAATGTACTCTTCAAACGATCCTTCACCAAGCTTAGATCTAAACCACCATAAGAATTAATTTGCAAATAACTGTCAAAACCAACTCTGATACCTCATGATATGAAAATACCACATGAGTTTTGATACCAACTTGATTTGAAATATCAATAAACTTTGATACTAATTCAGCCCAAAAATACTTAGATGCCAATTAATTCTTAATTACACATAAAAATCCAACCATATTCAGGAAATTAAAGATCTCTTGACTATTTTTAAAATATCACGTGTTTGTCTTACTTGTCCATAAACCCATAAACTGATGAATAACTTGAAATGTAAATGAGATAATAAAATGGAAAATAAAAGAACTCAAATACACATGTAATTGGCATACATCACTACATCTTCAAAGTCCCTTTAAATAGTATGAACATTCTTCATCATCTCAAAATTCCAAAATTACATTACAATATAGGCTTACAAAACACATTTCTTAAGACCCTTCAAAAATCCACTGTGCAAATGTAGAAATAGAGTGCATTGTTCAGTTCCTGGAAAAAACATCATGAAAAATTGATATAAATATTTGAAATTCCTTCAAGGTATCCCTCGACATGCTTTACAGTTTTACCTCATATGCCTTATACCCTTGGCATGCATTACAAGGTAAAAATCTACATTAAAGTGTGTGTGTGTGTGTGTGTGTGTGTGTGTGTGTGTGTGTGTGCACCATTAAACAAGGTCTGCCTTCTAACCAAATTTTGAAAATAGCCGTCAGCCTTATTTACAAGGTTGTTGGTTTGTTTTAAACGTACCATATATATGGTTTGTTGGTTAAAAACATGGCATAAAAAGTGAAGGTTGGGGATTCTATTCCTCACAACCCTTGTGGTTAATTTTGCAATTGGTTATATACTACATATATCATAGCATATACTTGAAAAACCTCTAAATGTTTTGGTATATAATTATAACATATGTTATAATAAATACATGGATGTATATTCTCACCGATGCTTCCATTAATCCCTTCCATAAATAAGTCTGGGTCATATGTGATGTAACAAGACATTGAGCCCAGGGTTCACGACTTAGACCCTCGGCCCTTTGGTCACCCATTTGAATCTTTGTATTAATTCAAATAATTTGATTTCCATATAGATGTTAATACCCAACGTATGGTGTGTTGGTTGTGGCAGGTATTATAATACTTGGAGTAGTATGGAGGTCATGGGTTCGACTCCCGTTGACTCCATACTTTTACACAACATTAACCAATATTGGGAAATGTGGGGCTGCCACATGGTAGCCTATCATTGGCTATCCAATGCCACTTTTCAACACTTGTTTGGACCACCTATCTACCACTTGTCAGCCTGTAGTTGGATTGTACCTTTCCTAGTCAACTTCCAATTTGGTGCCATGTGTCACCCTTGCAATGGTGACACGTGTGACCTATTTATTTTCCATGTACTTTGACCTTTGACCTAGGTTGACTATAACTTTGACTTCTTATATATTTTTCATACGATCTATGTTTGAGGTGCCATTTGCACCATTGGAAAGATGATGACGAGCTCTACACAATGATGTTGTTTTTAGAGATGATTTGAGACGGTCAAATTTTGAGCATTTATGGATCCTCTGGGACCTTTGTAAGTGTTCTAGATCCTCCTAGACCTATGTGAGTGTTCCTTATATCCTCCTGGATCAGAAATAAGGAAAGGATAGTATGTAAAGGATAAGCTCAATTTGAAGGGGTGTACATTGATGAAATTTTTTCTCTAGTAGCCAAACAAGAAGCAATTAGAATATTTTTCACATTTGCAAGATACAAGAGTATCAAATTTTATCAAATGGATGTTAAATATGAATTTCTAAATGGAAATATGGAATAAGAAGTATTTATTGAACTACCTGAGGGGTTTCAGTTAATAGAGAAACAATATTGTGTATGAAAATTGAAGAAATCCCTCTATGATCTAAAGAAAACACCTAGATCATGGTATTGTAGGCTTGATAAGTACCTACAGTAGAAAGGATTCAAGAGAGTAACTACAAAAAGTAACACTTACATCAAAGAAGGAAATGGAAATATAATTATCATTGTGGTCTATGTAGATGACATCATCTTTGGAAGTGACTCTAATGATCTTGGTCAAAGGTTTTCAAAGAACATGCAAAACACATTTGAGATGCCCATGCTAGGTGATTTTTCCTTCTTTCTAAGACTACAAATCCGTCATTCAAATAAAGTAATATTTATCTCACAGACAAAACACATTAAGGAGATGTTAAATAAGTTCAACATGGAAGATTACAATCTTGTTAGTACTCCATTGACAACATGTTGTAACCTGAGTAAGGATGATCAATCATCATAGGTTGATCACACCATGTACAAATTGATGATTGGTAGCCTTTTATATGTAACTACATTAGGGCCTGATGTTATGCAAGTTGTTGGATTGGTCACAATATTTCAATCTGCACCAAAATAATCACATGTGATGGAAGTCAAGAGGATTATCAGATACTTGAAGGGAAGAATGGATTTTGGAATCTGGTATCCAAAAGGAGAGAATTTTACTCTAATAGCATACATTGATGCAGATTGGGTAGGTAGTATTGATGAAAAGAAAAGCACAAGTGGTGGAGAATTCTTTTTTGGCAGTTTTTTAGTATCTTGATTAAACAACAAACATTCTTCAATTTCCTTATCCACAACAGAAGAAAAGTGCTTTGTAGCAACATCTTGTTGCACAAAAATCCTTTGGATGAAGCAAGCACTTCAAGATATTAAGATAGAATGCAAGCAACCAATTTCTATACTATGTGACAAGACTAGTTCCATAAGAATTTACAAGAACCCATTAATTCACTCAAAGATAAAGCATATCCCAATAAAATATCATTTTTGAGAGAAAAATTGAATGATAATACTATCAAGTTGGAGTGTGTTCCCACCAAGGAACAAATTGCCGATATGTTTACCAAACCCCTACCTAGAGGCACATTTGAGTATCCTAGACAAAAAATGGGATTCATTCCCATTTTCCAGTGCAAGCTTCAACTGAAAGCTATTGGGAGCTCAACAGAACCAAAATATCAAGGGAGATTGCATATGGTTGCACATTGCAAAGAAAAATTAAGATTACAGTGTAAGGAAGAGCATCAACTCAAGGGGAGCTAAAAAAAAACACCTTTTTCCATTGATGTCAAAGGGGGAGATTAAAATAACAAGGGGAAGATATGATTACAACACACCATAGAAATATAAAAAAATGTGTGTTTCCATTAGTGACAAAGAGGTATATTGTTGGAAATTATGTTGTCATTAATGTCAAAGGTAGTCATGGGAGTCATTGATATCACAACAAGGGAAGACTAACTATTTTCAATGAGAGGGAGAGACAATGAAGGCCTCCATGTGTTGTGCATATCTACCCTGTGTGAATAACAGGTCCAAGGATTGAACTTGTAGATAGACAGAGGAAGCGCAGCAGATCATATGGAACACATTAGCAAAGGAGAAGAAAAAGACTTAAATTGAAGATACATGATCAGGATGAATTCTAGTGTGAAATCTATAAACCTTATGCAGACAACAAGAAACAACAACATTTAGATCAATTTAAGGAGTTACCATGATCATTGATTTTGTCAGACTGAAGTTGGTGCCTATAGAAGCTATTAAACGGTATAAGTATATGGATGGTTGAGATTAAATCTTAGATCCATATTTAACCAGATCCATGACAAGAAGTAATCCTAAATTCAGAGACTAAAGAAGCAGTGAAAAGTATTCTGAGTAGAATATTCGGAGTTGAGAGGATATAGCAACAAATAATACTCTGAAAAAGGAAAAGCAATGGATGGCATATATTAATTCATAGTGATCCAAATTGATAGATCTGGAGAAGACACATGTCAATAGGTAGAAGTGTTTTGGAGTAAAAAATATTGTTAGCAAAAAACACTTCAACGAAGAAATATGATTGGTGGTACATATCGAGCAGAGGTAAAATATTGAATGGTCAGAAGAAGTCTGAGTTCGGATTCCAATGTTACGGTCAGAAAAATTTCAGAGTTAGCATTTATGAGTTCAACTTTTGGAGTATGTTCCAACACTTCGAAGAAAGAGCATCCAAGAGAATATTCCTTTCGATACCATATCATTCGACATCCAAAGGAATTGGAAAGTTTCATAGAATTGATAGAAGGTATTGAAGAATATTCCTTGTAGATTTAATTGGCATGAAAATAGAGGAGATATCAATGGATGAGATCTATTAAGAGTAGATAGATCAAAGGCTACTAAGGTGGCACATGGAGACATCTTATTAGCCTTAAAAGTGAACATTTCAGAGTAGATTTTAGGCAGTTAATTACAACACTCTCACAAAAATAAGATTGAAGAACATTCCATTTTGATATTTTTCATTCAACGTCAATAAGAATTAGGGAAGTTCCATCACTTCGAAGCCAGAAAATCGAAGAATATTTTGTGGAAATTAGAAAGAGATATGTGGCAGCTGACATAGACCACGATAAGTGGCATCAGTGAATGAGGAAGTGACGTGTGGTAGTTGACATAGCCTAGAGGTTGACATGTGGCATCCACGCATGAGTGTCATGGAATAGACATGGTACAGTGGGATCAAGACAGTGATCCATGACAATTAGATCCAGACAAATCAATGGTGGAGAGGATGTCAGTTTTCTAAGTCTAAGGAGGAAGATGAAACATCATCGGAGTGGAAATTTTGGAGTGCATTAGCACAAGAGATTCTGACAAAAAGATTCAATATAAATGGATGCAGAAGTAAATCCAAACCGTCCATCGATACACACATAAAATAAAGATCTGCCATCCATTGGGGAAGTAGTTTCATAGCTTTCTGAGTCGTGCCTTCAAAATTAATCTGAAGACCAAACTATGAGATAAGATCTATATCGTCCTTCACAGTGACGATCAACGATAGAGAATAAAATATTAAATATTCTGAGGAGAGATCATTGTTGTCCATCTAGAAATCAATCAATAGTATTATGAGATGCAGATCCAACCATCCATTCAAAAAAAAATCAACGACTCTAAGGATATTTCACACTGGGAACAACTCGTGGGTTAACTAGAGGAATAAAGCCTACGAATTTTGGGAGAAAAGATAATCCAATGTATATGGATCTTGGTCATATGACCAATAAGGGGCTTAATTCCTAAATAAGGACATTTGATATGAAAGAGGCTATATCTATGAATGATAACAAATCTGGACCAGATCCAATGATGGTTGAGCGATGAGGTCCAAAGGGTCTGATATCCTGGAAATCTATGGAGGTTAGATATGATGATCATGATCTACTCAAGAGATGATCGAATGAATCATATGCATCAAAATGGTGTTGAGTGTTTTGGCACCCCGGTGGTCCCGACATGAAAGAATAAATCGACGGTTGATATTCAATCTAGGATGATATCGAATGATGCCTGATTTTCGAGGACCAACAAACCAAATAGAGTTTAACAAAAGGAAAAAAGACCTGAATCCATGGAAATTTTTATAGCCTGATTCGAAGAATAAATGGACCTGGAGCCAAGCATACACTACATGTACATGGACAAAATATTAATGAAGTAATCACTATAAATGAAAATGCCCTAATCAAATTGTGTGTGTGGAAGGGAAAGGAAGTGGATATTAAATAGTGAGGAAGCGGAGTAGAGTTCATATCTCGTGAACCTCATGGATAAGAAGACCGAGTATTCTGTGAAGTGATTTGTTATAACTTATGGTCAATTTTAGACATAATGTTTTCTAAAGGAATTTCAAAACATTCAGGTTGGTGCCTATAGAGGATTGGTGTACTCTTTCATTTTCAGGTTGGTTCCTGTCTCTATGTTGGTTCCTGGTGTGTAGGTTGGTACCTACAGAGAATTCGTGTCCTCTTTCATTTGCAAGTTAGGTCCTATCTCCAAGTTGGTGACTGGTGTGTAGGTTGGTGTCTATAGAGGATTGGTATCATCCTCATTTGCAGGTTGATTCCTATCTCCAAGTTGGTTCTTGGTGTGTAGGTTGGTTCCTACAGAGGATTGGTGTCCTCACAAAGAATTATTTTGACATTTATCTATAAAAAACTTTCAAGGTTTTCACCTCTATGTCTGTAACATGTTGGTTATGATAAGTATCTCTATGATATGAATGTTTGCAAAAATAAATGGTAATGTGTTTAAATAAATGTAAAACATATTGTTGAAAGTGCTCAGTACTAATTCACCCCCCCCCACTCTTAGTACTACTAATATTCCAACATGGGTCACTAGGAGGAGAAGGGGTTCCATTCTTTTGCATTGTATCATGTTCCATAGATGAGATGAACATCTGAGAGTGGTATTTTGTGAGAATAACAGAGGAGGAGAGAATTTTTAGCAGCCAAATAGGCCATGGATCAAAGGAAGCTCCATGGAGAGTGCCTCCTTCTTTGTACTTGCATCATTCCTATACCAGAGAAAAGAGAGGAGAGCAACCTCTTCTTCTAGTTGGATTTTCTCTTGTATTGGGTTTCCCGAGTCATATCTTGTGTTTATTTGTGGATGGTGTGATAGTATTTTAGTATTCTCTATTTTCCGCATTTTATCGAATTGATGCAGAAGAAGAAAAGAGATAACTAAATATTCTAGATATCTAAAGGAAAAATAACCTTAATATTAAATATTTCAGTGTTTTATTAGATCTTTTGTGACAAACTATTCCAGTGGAATATCCATGGAAATTTACAGATCAGATACTATTCCCAAGTACCCACCTATGACAAGGAGATGTACTCCATTGTGTATGCATGTCAATAGTGGAAGCAATATATTTTGGGAAAGGAAACAATCATGCACAATGATCACAAGCCTCTACAATTCATGCAAACACAAGGAAATTTACATAATGATCACCATCATAAATGGTCCATGCACTCGTAACAAGTTCACTCGAGCATTAAGTACAAAAATGGCATCACAAACCATGTTGCAGACTGCCTTAGCTAGCCCCCAGTTGTGGTTCTAACTTAAATCTTATGGGCATGAGACCTCTGGGTCACACCAATTATATAATAGAAACCATGAATTCATTGCTACGTGTTATACACTGGGAACATGCAAGCAAGTTCTATACTTTCAGCTACACGGTGCACTTTTTTGTTATCTGGGACATATTTTTGTTCCTTCAAATGAGAATGTAAAGATAATTTGGGAGGCACATTACAGTCAGGTGGTAGGTAAATTTGGTGTGGAGAAGAAAATAGAATTACCTTAAAGGTATTTCTACTGTAAAAATTGCAATAGGATGCTAACAAGTATATCATATCGTGCACTTCCTATGTCATTGCTAAACCTACCATTAAGAAGAAGGGGTTGTAAACTCCTCTACCTATCCTAGAAAATACCTAAGAGTTAGTCTCCATGGATTACATGCCAAATTTTTCATCCACTAAGCATGGTAATGATTGATTCTTTGTGGTTTTCGATCGATTATCTAATATGGCCATTTAGGCACCATGTAAAACGAGTATCACAATTGAATCCATTACTAAGATCTTATTTGACTATGTTTGGGTTCATTTTGGGATAACATGGACCATTATTTCAGAAAGGGATAGTAGATTCCTCATTACCTTTTGGTTCATCACGTGGTCTCTGAATGACACCAAGATGATAAACTCAATTTCCTCCCACCCCCAAATAGATGGAAAAATAGAAGTGGTCAATATGATGATTTTGCATATCATATGCATGTAAAATCCAAGCGTCCATGTACGTGGGATGAGAACCTTCCATATGTGCAACATAGCTAGAATGGATCCTTCCATAACTCTATTGGCCACAACCCCTTTTAGGTGTTCTTAGGGTTCCAACCATTTCCCCCCATTGATGTATCTATACCCATTGCATATTCACAAGAAGATTCATTCCATGCTCATATCAAGGAATATAGAGAAACCAAATTTGTTTAATGGATCTAGTAGATCCAACAACAGTTTCATGATATCCTGCAGAAATCCAATGCCAAGTATGAGAAGTGACATGGCTAGGATCGAGTTCCACATAAGTTTAAGGTTGGTGATAAGGTGTGGCTGCATTTGCAGTAACAATGCCCCGTGGTCCCCCATATGAAGCTCAGACCAATATAATGTGGGTCTTACATCATCACAAAGGATATGGGTGATACTTATTTTGAATTGAGTATTCCTCGTTTCCTTAGCTTACACCCAATATTTAATGTCGATCCTCTTCAACCATATTTTCCACCCCTATTGGACACCTTAGAGGTGGCTAACCAATTGTCCCCTACAAAAATCAATCCTGACTAGAATGAGTAGGATAGAGTGAATCACTTCATGGACACCAAGACAAAGGGCACCCTCTAGTAGAACATACAACTCTATTGAGTTGTCAAATTTGAACATCTTCTTCACTCGGGAAAGTGAGTCACCAGGAGTCAAATTAAGAAAAAAATTCCCCATCTGATGAAGGAACTTTACGCGATGGGGACCATTACTTATTAAGTGGGGAGGAATGATGCAAGTGGATATCAATGGTCACCCATCTCTTCCACTAACTCAACATGGTTCTCCATCTTGGTAGTTGTTTTATCTATTGTTTTTCATGTCCTAAACATTCAAGGCCATTTTGAGGCCTTAATAATGTTTTTCGTCCATTTAGGGGCTTGGAGTTTTCATGGAATTCCCCAGGTTTCCAAAAAATGTACTTCTTAGTTAGATATTTCCAATGAACTATTGTGGACCCCAAACATAGATTATATGAAAACATTGCTCCCCAAATAACTTGACATATCAACTAACCACTTCGAGGCCACAATCCTTTTGGTTCTTTGTATTCTAGGGTTAGGGTTTTGGTTTTTTAAGGTTTAATACTTGATGTTAAAATGCCATTTTAGCCTCTTGTAATTCCTTCTTGCTAACACCTCTCTCTTCAAAGATAGGCCACCACCATTCCAATAATTTTGTATTGCTTTGCATTTCACTGTCTTTTCCTATTTCATTTATTAATAGAATCTATTTATCTTTGTATTACTGTGCTCTCTAAAATATTTATGTGTCTATGTTTCCAATCATAGTTTCCTTTCATTTCATTTTCTATACAATCCATATCACCCTCTTTTGAGCCTATACAAGAAAATATGAGTGGATTTTTTTCCATTTCTTTTCAAGATTCCTTTTCCTCCATGGAAATGGCTTCTTTTCCACTTCCTCTTTCCTTGACAAAGGCGGTCCATGCTAAACTTGTGTTGGTTTCTTGTCCATTGAATCTTAGGCTTTCATGCTTGGGCCTTTGTTGAGCTACAATAAGGATCAAAATCCCTTTCCTTTCCTTTCCTTTACCTCAACCATCATAGCCCATTTACCTCATGAGCTTAGAACCAATTCCTCTAGTGTGCTTTTAAAAGTCATAGAATGTCTCTCAAGGAAGGGTCTTGGAAGGCAAGTTTACCATGCTTAACGCCATTATGGTGTTGTCTTATGCAATGATAGCTAAAGGGGCTTGTTTGGTTTCTTGGATAGATCCTTTTAGTTTCTTCTAGGCCTCTTCATTCTCTACCAAATCATGGTATGGATGATTAGTCACTTCATTGAACCTCTCATCTTTCCAATTATTCAATTGAGTGAATTTCTCCCCCAATTACAAGAACTAAAATTTTCTCCTGACTCATCATACCCTCATGGTGTTGAAGGATTCTTGGCATTTAGCAAGTTATTTTTCCAACTCATCCACTTTCTTCATCCAATGTTGGATTTCATCTTGGATCTACCTGTTGAAGTCTCTCAAATATTATGGATTCTCCCTCTTCAAGGATTTTCCCATGGTAGCTACTTCAAGGTCTTTGATGAACCTTCTCTAACACCTTATAATCCATAAATGGTAGGCCTATGGGTTTTCTATTTCATCAACATGTTAGAAAAACAGGACCGCGGAGCAATAAAATAAAACAAATGTAGAAACAAAACACAGAAGACACACAATACAAGAGAGACACATATTTACATGGTTCACCCAGTGTGGGCTACGTCCACCAGAGAAATTGCCAGGTCCTTC
>ML780702.1:724870-742495 GCA_009831015.1 Picea engelmannii | reverse complement strand
ACGCCATGGGATGAAAGAGTGTGTCACCTTTGTGACACTAAGAAGGTTGAAGATGAAAAACACTTTCTCTTAGATTGTCCAGCCTATACCCATATTAGATCTCATTTTCAAAATATTGATCACACTACCAACCTTCCTAACCTATTAACTCAACAAAAGTATCGTGATCTTGGAAAGCTTCTCTTAATGCTTTTCGAGCATAGAAACAAAATTCTAAAGAATCACAAGTAATCACTTACCCTCTTAAGGTCCGATAGACCAATTAGGTCTTAGTGGACATTAATCATCATCATCAACATCATCATAAAATTAGTTTTCTTCTTTAAATTAATAATCAAAAAAATGATTTTGATTTTCTCTTAAAAATTAACAATTTCTTTATAGTATATCTTTTTCTCATTATTCTAATTTTATTATCCAAATATAAATAAACTTAACTATCAAGTTAAATGAGCTTATCAGAGTTAATGTTCACTAACCAAGGCCTCCTTATTTGTTTGACTCTTATGTACAGAAATATTTGTGAGGTTGTTATTCACTAAGGCATTTGCAGAGATCATCTCTATCATCTTTCTTGATTTGATATTAATATTTCAACTTTACTCTTCATTTTCAATCCTTTAACTTGCATTATGATGATCACTGTTTGTTAAGACCAAATTTGGAACTTCAAAGAATTGATAAACGATAAAAACAATTAAGCTATGAATCTCATTTTTGCATTAATAGTCTTGAATCATATCTAAAGAGCTATGAATCCCATCTTCCCATTAATACTAACCAATCAAGAATTTAAATAAGTTATATTTTATTAATATGAAGATGTATGATTTGAGAAATATTTAAATCCATTTATCCTCTACAACAAAGCATTTATCAATTGACTATTCGGTAATCATGGTGATGGATTGTTTGTGCAGGTTGTTGCGCCAATTGGAATGGTTGCAAGTGAAGAATAGGTGAATGTCGTAGAGGAAGCTATGAAACTTATAGAGATTGAACCCACGACTGAAAATTCCTTAGACTAAGAAGCTCGTGCTCCTACTCTTGCTAATAATGTTCCTACCACATAGAAAACAATGGATGAAAGTCATGCCTTGAGTGAGGATTCTGCAGAGGAATTAAGTGTAACACCCCCTGCCTCAGAACCTCCAGCAAAATATGCTCAGATGGAATCTGAGGAGGAAACTTCCCAAGTCGGCGATGAAGATGATCCTGCTAAAGAATTGTTTGTAGCTTAAGCTTCTATCGAAAGGGCAGTTGTTGAAATGAAAGTAGACGAAAATGTTGAAGAATCGTTGGCCAAAGAAGAAGCACCATCGAAAATTCTAGAAGAAAAAAGTACATCAGTTGAAGAGAGTGTTGTTCAAGATTAGCACGGGTTCTTGACGGAGAATAGCATGGTCAACGAGTGCCTCAAAATAAGTGGCATTGGATTTGACAAACGAAAACCCATAGAGGCCACCAGATCTTTTGCCTCTCTTTCTCGAAAGAAGCAAGTAGTTACAACTCAAAGAGAAAGATGGTGACTTGCATGAGCATTACTAATGTGACAGTGCTGAACAATCTTGCCATGTTTCTCAATCCATTTCAGTTGGAGATCTCTTACGAGAGCCTTATAACCCTCAAATATGATTTGATAATATTTTGTTGATAGACAAATAATAATGAGAGAGAGAAAATCATTGTTATATAATTTTGATGCAACAAAATATTATGTGACCTTATATGAAAAAAAAGGGGACATGAAGAGATTAAGATATTTAAAAAAAAAAATTGAGGAAAAACATTATTTTATGGATTTTAGGTAAAAATATTCCACTAATATTAACTAAAAGAATGAATATTGGATCAATATCATGTAAGAATTTAAAATACATGTTGATACATTATACTTATACCATCCAATATATGTTAATTACATCATTTATAAGTGGATAAAGTGTATGAGAAGACATTGACAAATATTTTGGAGTTCTTCTACCAAATACTTTATATGACCAAACATGGTTTCTTATACTATACATACTTAAAGAAGTTCTTCCACCAAATACTTTATATGAAAAAAAGTGGTTTCTTATACTATACATACTTAAAGATAAAAGAATGTGATATTTCCATAATTTTAGTTACTTATATCATATAATATATTATTAGCTAGAACTTATTAACAATTTTTTATTAAAAGATAAAATTTGCTTATTTGATGGGATTTAGATAGGAAGGTTATTATTTTAATTAGTCCTTTTGAGGATCAAAAGGATTTCTAAGTTGCGCATAGCTTATACAAAAATAAGTAATGTTCACCTTCCAGAGATTTTTCTGCGTACCAATGATATTATGATATTATTGTTAACCTTGTCATCTTTTACATCATAAATTGTGATAATAATATTATACATTAAACTAAGTGAATCCAATCTAAGATGCTCCATCCATGACGATAAATTCATGTTGATTTGTATCCAAATGAAAAGAACATAAACTAGAAACAAATTACATAGTTTGAATTTATAAACAATGAAAAACATGCATCACTAACAAACAATTTTGATTCACAGAAAATGATATTTAGGTGTATATTGAGTGTAAAACATGCATCATAAAAGAACAATGCAGAGAAAATGATATTTAGATATATAAACAATATAAGTGTGCATCATAAACTGTAATCAGTTTACATCATACAAGTATATTTTTGAGTCTATACATTACAAACTTATATTAAGATTAGACATTCAATCCTTATCAAGAATAAATCAGAAAATAACAACATAGGAAGGAAGATACCAGAAACAACTCGACGAAGTAGAGAGAACGACTGAAACACAGAGCACGTCTGGTTCTAGGGTTTTAACGGTAGAGCATTTTTCCGGCTTTGCGACTAGGTTACGCTAGCCGCAGAGCCTGGCCTCCATGGTGTAGTGTGGGCATAAGGGTGTGCGACCAAGGGTGGATCGAGTGACAGAGGGAAGCGATGGAGGAGGATGTGAGCTCTACGTTGGTATGTTAATGTGTTAGGTGGATGCTTAAACCTTTTGCAGTGGCAACGACTACTCTGTGGGCCTAAGGTGGCTGCTCGGGGCTAAGTTTTGGGACAACTCCCCAAACCTGCATCTGCCAGCTCTGTTTTGTGATTAGCGACGGATTTTTTGTGGTGGATGTGGCTATGAGGTTTTGTTGCGACATGTTTCAAGTTTCCTTTCAATTTTCTGGACCCTCTTCGAGGTCCTCTGAGGGTGTGCGGCTCTATTTTAGCTTCTGTCTAGTTTTTGTTAGGTTTTTTGCCCTGTTTTATATCTCTTTTTGCAGCCTCCGTGTTGGTTTTCTTCTCCGATGACTTTTTGGGGATGTATGGTTTTTTATTATGAGCATGGTCATGATTTTTCCCTATCTGTTGGTCGAGAGACCCCTATTGGTGAAAGATTCATTGGCACTTCCATCTCTTTTTGTTGTCCTTTGTAACATCTCTTGTCTAGAGAACAAATTATATTTATAATATAATTGAGAAATTTTCCTGTTGGAAAAAAAGAATAAATCATAATTATTCATGATTACATAAAGATATTTATATTTATAGACAATAAATTTAAATATATGGAAAATGAACATAGAATCATTTAAATTATGGATTCATAATTAATATGATTAAAATTTATAAACAAAAAGGATTTTTAGTACATTATTAGACCTTGTAAAAGTTTAAAAAATATTGAAACTAAATTCATAAAATTAAAATAATATTATGCATCATAACTTGGAATAATAATATTTTACATTAGTTGGATTATGGTTTAGGGATAGTTCAAGTTAATGTAATTGATTATTGTTTTGGTGAAGAACTTTAAGTTGTTAATGTGATGATTTTAGAGATATTAATTTTCACTGTAAGTTTTGTGTAAATATTACCATAATGTCGGTAGGGAACAACAATAAAATTCTTCATATATCATTAATGCTTTATTCATATTTATTTTTTCATTATTAAAATTAAAATTATCAAATTATAGTTAATATAGCATTATTTATTTTTTCTTTTAATTAAATTATTTATTTAATTGAAAATCATTTTATATAAATAATGCTATGTTATGTTTAAGATAAATAAATATTTAATTGAAAACATATTATAAATTGAAATTAAATATATATCCTTGAATGGATTCTATAAACATAATTATTATGATTTAAAATTCATTTAAAATCTTATATAATAAAAAAATAATTAGTTCTTCTCTTTTAAATTTTCAAATAAGATTGAATTTGAATGCATGTCATTGCTTACTAATACCTAGACTTTCATTTTTATTTTATTTTTATTACTTTAGGCATTCACATTTACCCATTTAAAAAAATATCCTAGTTAGAATATTATATTTAACATATATACAAATTCCTAAAAAAAAAGTTAATAATAAATATCCTCACAATCTAAAATAAAAAAGTATTGAAAATATGACTATTTAAAAATATCCTTATCCTTATTAAAGTAGATCTAAACACAAATGCCAGCATATGTATACTATCCTAACAAATCTTTCAAAATATTATATAATAAAATAATAAATAAGTAAAGAATTCTAATATCTTTTAGAATAATAAAACAAAATATTTACATAAATTGAAGGTAAAGAGGACCTCTCGAATGAAATGAGACAATGAGAACGTGGCTGCCGTGTTAGAATTCAAAGCTTCTGTATCAATATAAAACAAATAAACTGACACAATAGCTTAGCCAAAGGTCACAAATCTTCTTATCATAATGATGATGTATCTGACAAATCTTCTTATCATAATGATGATGTATCTGACCTTTGGTTAAGCTATTGTGTCAATTTATTTGTTTTATATTTATAGGGAAGATCTGAATTCTAACTACGCAACCACCTTTTCATTGTCTCATTCATATATATATAATTAAATAAATAAAGTATTTTTAAACTTATTAAATAATTAATATATAATCATTAATTAGTAATAATATTTAATTAATCATAATATTATTTATTTGATATTTATGAAAATACAAAATATTCTGTAGAAATCAAATATTTTTTATTTTAATAAATATTATATAATTATTAATTAAATATTTTCAGATAAATTAAATATATAATAAATAAAATATTAATAATAAAATAATTATAATAAATATGAATATGATCTAAATAAACGATATAATGAGTCATCTTGACTAATAAATGTCATAGATTTAAATATTTATTTTATATAAATTTCAAGATATTCAATTGATATTAGGGTTTTTTTTTGGAAACTTTGAGCACTGTATAGTAAATAATGATTTGATTTGACCTGACCTTATAACTCTATTACTGCCCATTTAAAGAAAAAAAAAAAAAAACGAATCGTAGATCAGAGCACAATCAAACACCCGTCTAAATCGAAGTTTACCAGTACGATGGACCATTATAAAGTAAGTATCGAGGATGGGGCCTGCGTACAGGTTCGATTGTTCCGTTTGGAATGGCATCAGAGACACGCTCTGGTAGGATAAGTACGCCATACTGTATGTCTACACAGCTTGAAATTAATGTG
This sequence comes from Picea engelmannii, assembly GCA_009831015.1. NCBI lineage: Eukaryota > Viridiplantae > Streptophyta > Pinopsida > Pinales > Pinaceae > Picea > Picea engelmannii. The sequence continues at coordinate 736,939 of ML780702.1, read as the reverse complement.
AACTTGTGATGTGTGGCACTGTGAAGAAAAAACAGACACATTAAGAAAAAGATAAAAAGATGGCATATATTTCCATTGACAGAGACAATTCAAAATCGAATGGTTTATTAAGTGATTTTTTTTTTATATATTTTTGGGAGATATTTGTCTAAAATTTGGTAAAAAAATCGTTAAATTTCTAAATTTAAATGATTATTTTTGTATAATCTTAGTGCTTCAATAATTTTTCAATATACTAAATCCATTTTTACATTTCGAAATAGATTTTAAATAACAAAAAATAATAATTTCGTACAAATTTATATTACCAACAAAAAAATCCATTTCATAAAATAGTTAAACAACTTCTCAAAGAATAACTACAACCGCCATTAATATTGACCCATCATCAACTAGTGCCTCGTGACTGTTCATATTGGTGATCACCGTGAGGCAGTTCGCCATGGATTTTCAAAGTTATACCATAAAATCGTATGCCGGGGAGAAGTCCCGGCCTTTCATGGTATATCATCAGACAGTTAAAAATAATTTTGTTCTATGAGTGGGAAGATCATTAATTCTCAAGTTAATGAAAAAATTGTTTTATATTCGAGAAGAATTTTCATTCAGTTTATAATACAAGTTTATAATACAAGTTTTCAAAATTATCTATCTGTTTTGTCAAGTGTAAATAAAAAAATAAGCATTGCTAAGATAAAAACAAATTCTCACTAGTTTCATAGTGAAACTGGGCGTTGGTCAATTCCTAAAACGCCATGGGATGAAAGAGTGTGTCACCTTTGTGACACTAAGAAGGTTGAAGATGAAAAACACTTTCTCTTAGATTGTCCAGCCTATATCCATATTAGATCTCATTTTCAAAATATTGATCACACTACCAACCTTCCTAACCTCTTAACTCAACAAAAGTATGGTGATCTTGGAAAGCTTTTCTTAATGTTTTTGGAGCACAGAAACAAAATTATAAAGAATCACAAGTAATCACTTACCCTTTTAAGGTCCGATACACCAATTAAGTATTAGTGGACGTTAATCATCATCGTCATCATCATTAGATATAATATGGGTGGTTTTCAAATTAAAAGGAAAAAAAAACCTATAAACCAAGAGAAAATTCTAATATGTTAAATACACTTAGTGTAATTAGTTTCGGGCTTTGTTCTATATGTTGTATTTATTAACTAAAAAAAATAAATTAAACTTAAAATGCTTAAAGGAATATTTAATGTAAAAAAATTATACTTAAAATTGTCCAAGAAATGTTTAATGTAAAAAAAATGAAGGCATCATAAAAATGTAGAAAAATTATGTTGTAAAACAAAAAAATTAATAAATGAATTAGCAAAACAAAAGCAAGATAAGGAAGGAAGGTTTTGTTGTGGTATCAAAAAGTTTCTTTGCCATACTATTCGATAAAAATATATTAACGTCAATATTGACGAGAATGATAACCACAATTACATTAACATTGACTTGGCCAATGAATTATTAATTCCAAAGTCAATTGTATTTTAATATAGTAATTTTTTTAACCCAAAAGGACATGCAATAACTAATCATTTAATAATAATTAACTATTATATTATATTTTCATGTTTTAATTCAATGTGACAATAACTTATAAAAAGACCTTTACATAATTCTAGGTTTATTGTAAATGGAAATTGTTGGTATAGGTTTCAAAATTTTTCTTGGGAATTGTTGGTTTAAAGACAGTTACATTTTTGACAAAATAACGGATGCAGATTAAATTATGTAAAAAGAGTTTAAATAGGCCATTGAGGGCTTAAATGGCACACACACGAGATCGCATACGAGTCAGAGGGGTTCATATTAGTGACCACAGGTTGGGATCGAGGGATAAGGGTTAATATTTAAGCTCACGTCGTCCATGGAAATAAATCAACAACTCATACCTGAGCGTGTTTCGCCTCTCAAGATCTATCGCGTACAACGCACATCACATCCACAAACTTGAACTTTAATGATATTTGGGCATGCGAGGGTGGTTTTGGAGTGTGCTACATGGCTTATGCCTATTGGTTTTGCATCGATTTTTTCTATGAGAAAACTACTCACACTCCCATGCAATACCATTGGTGGTATTTTGGAATCAACATATGGTTGAAGGTCCACTTGGCGCTAACACGGAAAAGGAGGTGGACCTGTCACGAATAACCAAATGTCTAGTTGGACATGACGTGGCCTGATAACCGACTAAACGACCACTTCCTAGTCATCCCAATCCACACAAGCATCCAAAAATAACCCTTGGTGATGAGGAGATGCATGGACCAACGCGATGATATCATACATGTCAGTCATGCCACTAGGACATCCACCTGGACTAATGATAAAATGTCATGTGGCTGTCATACATTGATGACATCATTCAAATTTTCACGCATTTTCATAGTTTGATGAGGAAGCCAATATTAAAGTGATGTGTGTCCCCAGACCATTTAAAGAAGAAGAAAATTTGATCGTAATGGATTTTCCCACATGAGAAAGGTCGTCGTAAACGCCAGAAGAATCATGTGGCACGTCTGATCAGTCCAATATGAATCAAATCATTCAAAATGATTGCATTTCCAGATACATGTGGTGGGTATCAAGATCATTGGCCATCTCTCGCATGCTTTGATATATGATCTTAAGTACCATGTTCAAATCTGATTAATCATGAGATAAGGTAGACTGATTTCTTACCAACACATCAAAATTCTATAAAGATGGGACATAGGCATGCTACCATCATTCACAAGGATCTTTTCTTTATTTGGATGCTTCTTTCTGAGATTTTATTTAATGGATGATGATTTGCTTGCAGGGGATTCTTCCCCTGATAAATCTTGCTGACCATCTTGGTTTGAGATGTGTTGGGACTTCTACCTATTCTCACAAAGGGGAGGAAGGCCCCCTCTTATTTATATTGGTCCAGAAATAGAAGCATGCGGTTATCGTTTAAATTATCCAAAGGTTCACTTGCATTTTCTTGCAAATATCTGGCTGAGACAAATGGTAGAGGACTCAGAGGCCAGATCAATGTTGTTCCATGCAAGGAGGTGATCGTGGTTGAGAGGAAACGGATAATTTTTCCTTCATCTGACAAAAATTCTCAATTTTGTAGAATCAGAAGCCACCCAACCCAACAATTCTATCCTTTGGACCTGTTTGTATGGAAGGATATAGACTCGGCTTGCATTGGGGGTAAAAATACTTCAATCAAAGGACCTTTTACCATAGTAAAAGTGATTCTTACACTTTATTTGTAATTTCTACTAGAAAGATAAATAAATGGATTAATTAAAGAAGCAATATCAAGAAACTGTTATGGTAGTTTAAAGAAACAAGAAGTGGTTTTCTTATAAGGAATAGAAATAAATAAGCCATCGGACTTATTAGCTCATCATCAACAGATAGAGAGTGAAACAATATCTGAACCTCAAATTCAAGAGATCAATTTAGCTCTAGCAGGAAAACAAATTATGAAAGGGAAGTTGTGAGGTTGACAGGGATTCAACTGTTTTATGTTGTATTATGCTCTTACCTCCATCTTCTTCTTCTCCATTGTAATTTATCAAAATTCCATTTCTATAATCTACTCTAACTATTAATAAAATATTCAACAACAACTTTTGGCCCATATGTATTGTAAATGTGTATGGAATCTTGATGAATCATCTTGATTTCACTCCCCTGACCAATCTTGTTTGATTTATTGTTGATATTATTCATATGTTCAAAGAATATATGTTATATAGATGTATTACAAAATTATTTATTAAAATGCATGTGATTCAAATTATAACGTATAAAATGTGGAAACTACTAAATTATTTGATGCTCAGTACATTCTCCACTCAAGCTTGGTAAGAATTGTCTCACATGGACATCTTTCCTGAACTTCCCTCTTTCCTATAATGTACCCAACACCCATTTTGATTCTGTCACTATGAAAAATGACTCAGCCTATTGGAAAACGAATCTAAAAATGCCCCACGCATTTAATAGAAAACCAAGGGGAAGCAGGCCCATAAAATTCACAACAAACAACATGATGATTTAACCATGCATCTACAACATCTATAAATCATGAATGCATCTCGTAAACACCCAAGAATTACACAACATTCAAATAAAACATTTACACAACAGAATAATCATAATAAAAACAACATAAACACTTATCTATTTATAAATGTAATCCAATCGGTTGCATCTGAAGGATGAAACTCCCATCCATATGCATTGTTGTTCAGAATATCAACAACATACCACCCCTGAGTTGAGGCTATGAGTCCACAAGGAGATCAGTCCCTCTGGTTGTCCACTCTCCACACTTAGCAACCCAAAACCTAGTCTCTACTCCTATAGCAATTCCAATCCACTAGCTCTCTCTTCCCCATAACTTGCACAACCCAAGGATTGTACTCCCTTCACTACACTTAGTCCTTTGAACTATACCATTCATTTATCAAGGATTCTAGTGCACTAAGTTGGCCATGAACCGTTTATCTAGGGACTACAAGAACTCTTAGTTCTTTTAGGAGTGCTCAGAACAACCTTCACATGGATCTTGAGCCATTTCATCAATAGGAAATGCACTGCAAGCTTACAACCTATTTTACAAGCACACATACCTCATTTCCAACATAATGCACATCCAAACAATGGCTTCCCTCACTCACACCATGACTGGTGACTTCCCACCACTCCTCTCCCCTTTTGCTACCTAAAATATGCATGCAAAAACTATCTCCCTTCTCCATATGAATTTCCTTGTATTTCCCCTTGTTTTCTTGACTCTCACTCTTCCCAAGGATGATTGTACTTCAACCCATGCTCTCTAATAATTATGGGATGTGACCACTCATACCTGTTAGAAAAATAGGATCACGGAGCAATAAAATAAAATAAATGCGGAAATAAAACACAAAAGATACACAATAAAATAGAGACACATATATACATGGTTAACCCATTGTGGGCTACGTCCACTAGAGAAATTGCTAGGTCCTTCCTTTATTATTATCAATTAAATGAAGGGATACAACCTACAACACACCCGTTGTAACTTCCTCTTATTTCTCTCATAGTATCCTCACTCATAATACAATATTCGCCATGATACATAGCTGCAATACATTTTCGTCATAAAAGAGGGTTGCCTTCTAGGGAAAAGAACCCTAGCATAACTTCTACTGTAATATATGTGACCTTATAATGAACGGTCCAGATTTACTATGAAATTACAATATACATTTACAAGACAATTTTTCCTCTGGGGGCTTCACCCCCAAACCCCTGTCGAGGGGCCTCTTACCCCTGAACCCCACAGGGGTGGTAACCCCCCCTACACTCCCTCACGTGGAGGAGTGTACATTCTTCCGGGGTGTACATTTTTCATGGGGTATAAAAATGACTAAAAACAAAGACATCTGAATTAGGAAGATAATCAAGCTCCACAACCAACAATCTCCCACTTGGAGACTGATATCAACAACTCCACCATTGTTGTATCTGCTAGAATATGATCCTTCTTGGACCTGGAAAATTTCTCATCTTTGCCTTCATGCTTGAATACCAACTAAAATTGAGCATGAACTCGGTTTCTCCATGGTTACTCCCTTTGTTAACATGTCTACAGGATTCTGACTAGTGTGTATCTTTTCCAACTTCAAATGTCCATCTACTAAGACAAATCGTATGAAATGGGACCTGAGATGTATATTCTTAGCGTTCGAATGGAAGGCTGATTTCTTTGCAAGATGAATGACACTCTCACTTTCATAGTACAACCTGCTATTCTCCTGCTTCTTTCCCAATTCCTCCATAAACCTCTATAACCAAGTCATTTCTTTACTAGCCTTTGTAGCAACAACATACTCTTCTTTTGTTGTTGAAAGTGAAACAACCTTTTGCAGTTTCAAAATCCAACTTAGTGTTGTTCCACCTATAGTAAAAACATACCCTGTGGTTCTCCCCCTGCTATCTTTATCACCTGCCGTATATGAATCAACATATCCTTGTAGAACAATGTCTGAACCTCTTAAACACAATGCATGAGTATCAGTACCTCTCAAATACCTGAGAATCCACTTTACTGCCTCCCAATGTTCTTTACCTAGATTGTTCGTATACATACTCACAACTCCCACTGCATGTGCAATATCTGGTCTTGTGAAAACCATCACATACATCAAGCTGCCAACTGTTGATGAATAAGGGACCCTGGACATGTATTATATCTCCTTCTTTGTCTCGGGACACATTTCCTTAGTTAATTTGAAATGGATGGCCAAAGGTGTACTAACTAGTTTTTCATTCTACATTCTAAACCTCTCCAACACCTTATTTATGTACTCACCCTGAGACAATGTCAAGTTGTGATTTTTCTTGTCTCTTGTTATTCTCATACCAAGGATTTTCTTTGCGGCACCCAAATACTTCATCACAAATGAATTATCTAATTTCTTCTTGAGCAGATTTATATCCTACATATTAGACCCTGCAACAAGCATGCCATCTACATACAATAGAAAGATAATATAGCTTCCATTTTCTATCTTTTAAAAATAAACACAGTGATCAGAATGGCATCTACTATAACCTTGTTCTGTCATAAACCTGTCAAAATTCAAATACCACTACCTGGGAGCTTGCTTTAGGCCATACAATTTCTTCTTCAACCTGCATACCAAATTCTCCTTCCCTTTGACCTCATACCCCTATGGCTGCTGCATATAAATCTCTTCCTCCAAACCCCCATGGAGAAAAGTTGTTTTTAGATCTAATTGTTCAAGATGCAAATCTTCTACTTCCACTTGAGACTTAAAATAGTTCTAATTGAAGTCATTTTAACAATAGGAGAAAATATTTCATCAAAATCTATACATTTATTTTGTGCAAACCCCTTTACAACAAGTCTAGCCTTGTACCGCTTTTTTCCTCCATCTTCTTCCTTCAACTTGTAAACCCATTTATTCTGCAGTGCTCGCTTTTTTGTAGGCAACTAAACCAAATGCCAAGTCTGATTATTTACCAGGGAATCCATTTTCTCTTTCATTCCTTGATCCCACTTCTTTTTGGCGTCTACCTGCATTGCCTCTTAATAACATTCTGGTTCACTAGAATCAGTCAACAATAAATAATAAAATGAAGGAGAGTATCGTTCAGGGGGTCTACTTATCTTGGTAGATATTCTAACAACACTTGCAAGATTTTTAGGTGCCTGTTGCTCTTGTTGTTGTACATTTTGATTTTCTGGTTCCTTTGGAATTTTGTTTTCAGTGATCTCATCAAGCACTGTGTATTCTGGTTTTTCTTTTTCTTGTTTCTTTCCATGCAACTAATATTTGTACATGACCTTCTCATTGAATATGAAATCTATACTCCTAATGATTTTTTTATTTTCATAATCCCATAAGAGATAACCAAAATCATTAACATTGTATCCAATAAAGGCACACTTCTTGGATTTTTCCTCAAGCTTTGTTCTATTTTCTTTATCAATATGGACAAATGATTCACAACCGAAAGTCTTCAAAAAATAATAGTTTACCTTTTTACCTCTCCATTCCTCCTCTGGAATTCTACCATCCAAAGAACTTGAAGGTCCTTTGTTTATTAAATAAACAATAGTATCTACAACATCTACCCAGAACTATAAGGGAAAACCAACATGTAGTCTCATACTCCATGCATGCTCCATGATTGTCCTATTCATCCTTTTTGAAACACCATTTTCTTATGGTGTTCCAGTAACTGTATTCTCTCTACAAATCCCATGGTATGAACAATAATCATCAAACTCCTTGCTACAATATTCACCTCCATTTTCTGATCTGAGACACTTCAACCTTTTTCCTGTCTCATTCTCAAACAAAGCTTTCCATTTCTTAAAAGTATCAAAACATCAGATTTTTTTCGCATGTAATAAACCCAAGTTTTTCTAGTTGCATAATCAATAAAAGTAACATAATAACGAGATCCACCAAGAGATGATACCTGAGTTGGTCACCATACATCTGTATGCACAAGATATAACCTTTCACTCTTCTTTTCTTTTTTGACTCTAAGAAATATGACTCTCTTATGTTTTCCATAAACACAGTGCTCACAGAAATCCAAATCAATTTGTTTAAGATTTGGCAACAAATTTATTTTATGAAGTATGTGCATCCCCTTCTCACTCATGTTTCCAATCCTATGATGCCACAGTGTTGTATCCACTCTTGTAGAAGCTAAAGATATAAAAGAGTCATTATTACCAGTACATAAATACAATGTACCTACCTTCTCTCCTTTTTCTATCACCAGTGATCCTTTGGTGACCTTCTACATATTATCTGTAAATATGGATATACAACCTTCACTTTCCAACTGCCCTACTGAAATTATATTTTTCCTTATATATGGAACATGTCTTACCTCTTTCAACAACCATTGGTTTCCATTCCTTTGATTTATTTTTACCTTTCCCATTCCAACAATTTTTCATGGTGCATCATCACCCAAATGAACCTGTCCAAAATCACCTTGAACATAATCTAGAAAATGTTTTCTATGGGGTCTGGCATGAAATGAATCCCCTGAATCTACTACCCAAGAATCATAAATATTATTTATAGAAAGAATCAAAGCATCTTGTAACACTTCACCTGTTACATTTGCTTCCTGATTTTTCTCCTGTTGTCCATCTCTTTGTTTCTTTGGAGCTTTGCAGTCTTTCTTCAGATGTCCTTTCTTCCCACAATTCCAACACTCGATATTTACAAGTCTGGATTTGGATCTGCCCTTCCTATAATTCTCGTGGTTCCTTGAGCCCTTTCCTCTATCCTTTTGTCTTCCCCTATTCTCCATGTTTAACACATTACCTGATGTCTCACCTGTGATTTTCCGTCACATTTCCTTACTAAGGATAACACCAACAACATCATCAAATTTTAAAGTGTTTGAACCAGAGACATAGTTACTTACAACCATGACCAAGCCGTTCCAACTTTCTGGCAATGAGCACAAGATTATAAGAGCCTTGACCTCATCATCAAAGTCCACCTGTACATAACTTAGTTGATTAGTAACCATATTAAATTTATTTAGATGATTTGCAACAGGACCACCTTATGACATATTCATATTAAATAACATGTTCATTATAAATACCTTATTGGATGTCGATGGCTTTTCATATAGTTTAGCCAATGCATCCATCATCTCCTTCGTTGTCTTTTCTTTATAAATATTGAAAGCCAACGATGTTTCCAGGATCAACCATATCATTCCTAGTGCCTTTCTATCAAGAACTTCCCATTCTTCGTCCTTCATGGTCGTCGGCTTCTTTTTTATTCCACCCAATGGTAGGAATAGATCCTTCTAATATAAATAATCTTCCATCTTCATCTTCCATAACTAGTAGTTTTGGTCGTTAAATTTCTCGACCCTAAACTTTCCATCTTTCACCATTGTTCCCACTCGAATCGGGAACCCTCTTTTCGTATGAGTTACCTTTCACTCTGATACCAGTTGTTAGAAAAACAGGATCACAGAGCAATAAAATAAAAAAAAATCGGAAATACAACATAGAAGATACACAATACAATAGACACACAGATATATGTGGTTCACCCAGTGTGGGCTACATCCACCAAAGAAATTTCCAGGTCCTTCCTTTATTAGTATCCAACAAATGAAGGGATACAACCTACAACACACCCATTGTAACTTCCTCTTCTTTCTATCATAGTCTCCTCACTCAAAATACAATATTCGCCATGATACGTAGTTGGAATACATTTCCTTCATAAAAGAGGGTTTCATTCTAGGGAAAATAATCCTACATAACTTCTACCGTCAGATATGTGAGCTTATAATGAATGGTCCATATTTACTATGAAATTACAATATACATTTATAAGGCAATTTTTCATTCCGGGGCTTCGCCCTTGAACCCTGGCCGGAGGCCCGCTTTCCCTCGAACCCTGCAGGGGGGTAACTTCCCTTGCACTCCCCCACATGGAGGAGTGTACATTCTTCCGGGGTGTAAAGTCTTCATGGGATATAAACATGGCTAAAAATAAAGACATCTAAATCAGGAATATAATCAGGATCCACAACCAACAATACCCACCCTCTTACACAAGTTTAATGATTTTCCTGGGGGACACTCAACATCAAAATAAAAGGTTTACACAATGATAATAATTCTAGGAATTGTGAGTTGGATTAATACCCATGGATAAAATCCCCCTTGGACCCCTCTCTCTTTTGGAATCATATCCCTCAATCATTTTCATCCCTCTTGTATTGCACCCAACAATTATTGTTTTATTAATTATTTCAATATAGATAATACACAATTCACGCCTCACCCATATTAATCAATATGGGCTCTTTTCCCTAATCATATCGGGTCACCATCCTAGTTCACTTGTATACAATTAAATTTACAATTTATGGGGATTAAAACTAGGGATGTTACATTACCCTCCCCCTTATGTTTTCACTGTCCTTAGTGCACAACACCATACAATGTTCATACAATTACAAAGCTAGGCTATCCGACCTTTAATCAACATATAGGCTCTTCGGCGTAACATTACATAGGCATTAAAGCCTAAATATAAATACATAGGAACTTCAACCTCAAAAACCATAAATACATAAGCACTTTATCCCCAAAATGTATATACATAGGCACTCTGGTCCCAAAACATAAATTCATAACCCATTGACATTCTCCTATAGTTATCCTGATTTCCACCATCTCTCTTCCACTAACCTATCCAAACCCAAGGAATGTAACCCATACACTGCTCGTAGTCCATCGAGTTGTACCATTATTTTATCAAGGCCTTTCAGGTGCAAGTGATCGGGAATATCACTACTAGGAACTCAAGGTAACGCGTTGTTAGTGAAATATAAAAAAAAAAACCAGCAACAATCTTGTTGTTGCAGTGCAACTCACACATGAGTTTACTCTTCATGCCTGACAACCTGGTTCTTTTGCAAGCCTGACAACTTGCTTCTTATACAATTATGACAACTTGTTTCTTCGACAATGCAACTTCCACACATGAGTGCACTCTTCATGCCTGACAACCTGATTCTTCAGAAATCCTGACAACTTGCTTCTTCTTGTTGTAATCACCCTTTGGGCTTAGGCATCCCTTTAACTCTTATGCAGTTCCTCAAGCGACCCATCATTTACCAAGTAATTCTTACATAGATGAATTCCACTTGCTACTATAATTCCACTAGAAATGTCTAACCTGTGACAATTGTTTCATCTGCATCATATGCATGCAGTAAATACGAGACATCATCACAAAATTTTCAATTATAATTTTCAAATCTATTTTGTGTAGGAAAACAAAATTTCCAAACATGATTTTTCTACTCGTTATATTTGTCTCTTGTAGTTGTAGAGACCAATATTCCTTATGGATAAAGTCTTTTCCATATCCAAAACCACTCTAGCTGCAATTTTTCTTAATATTCACTCAACCACAAATTGTTAGCATATCATAACAATTTGAAATTATATTTTTCTAAATTTGTTTTACATAGGGGTATACAATTTCCATGCATGAGTTTTCCTCTCATTATGTTTGGCTCGCATGACAAAAAGAATTGGTCTTCTTTATTGGCTTACATCCCTTCCATGTCCAAGACCATTTTCCCCACAATTTTCTCAACTTTAGTGCAACCAAACATATTGTTAGCAATTTTAAATTATAAATTTCAACATTGTTTTATATAGGAGAAATAAAATTTCTCAGACACGAGATTTCCTGCTAATTATATTTGAATTGCATAGCAATAGGAATCGGTCTCCTTTATGGGATTACATCCATGCCATATCCATGACCATTCTTCCTTCATTTTCTCAACTCTAATGTAGCCAAATAGATTGTTAGCATTTATGCACATTTACAACAATTCATGAAATGATCTTATATTTTTATTTTACCAACAATTCAATCATTTCCATCCATTATTCACATTAAAAATGAAATTCAACCAATAATCATATTATTTAGAATGAAACTATCATTCACTGTACAT
>ML780702.1:666784-706962 GCA_009831015.1 Picea engelmannii | reverse complement strand
ATCAATCTTAGGAATGTGGTTGGTCTTCAAACCAAAGTTGGAGTTTCTCCATTCTTAATTCACCTTCCTTGTGTCCTCATCATGAATTTCATGGGATGCATTTTCACTTTCAGGTGTCTTCTCTGTTACGAAATTTTTCAATAATTCCATGATCTCCCCTTTTAAACCCTTCATCTTAGTATCCAACTTAGCTTCCATTGAATCCATCTTAGTATCCAACTTAGATTCCATTGAATCCATCTTCTTTTGTAGTTCATTTATGTCCCTATGCATTTATTCACCTTCATCAAGATCCCAAGTAGGATTTTCTGGAGGCTTATTTGGTGTAGAAGTTCCATTTTTTGGTGGCATGTTGGCCAAGTATCACTTTTGAACCTTGATTTTGAGGCGATTCTGCTAGACAATATTTCTTCTGTTGTATCTCCCAAGTTTCGACCCTTATGGGTATGAAACTTTATTTTATGTAGTTCTCTGATATTTCTTCTCTGCAATGCCATAGGTCTGATCAAAATTGGATGTGCCAAGCAAAATTTACGGTAACTTCCCCACAACTTGCCGATTTTTGTCCTTTCTAGGAGATCTCACTTGTATAGCGTGCCCCGCAGAAAATAATCGATATAAAATTTTGAAACTCACATCAGAAATACTAAAGACTGTCCACGATCCAATGAAACTAGTCCCACTCAATTTGGATACTCTAGGAAGAAGTTATGATTATTTTACCTGGAACACCTTATTGAGACTAGTCAATAGGACTAGTCAGATACCCTATCTTACACAGGGTGTATATACAAATTTATGATGACCCAGAAGATGAAATTTTTACCACAGATACCTTACTAATTTCTATAAATATCCTTTGGAGTTCAGGGTCTGAAACGTTACAAAAACATTTTTATAGTGAAAATTATGCAATGCCTCAGTTCAGGATGATTCTAGAACCTATCTTGTATAGGCTGTATCTACGAAAGTATAAGACCTCAGGAGTTTAATGTTGAACCCAACGTACCTTGATCCATCTACTAAATATCCTCCAAGCCATTCCTTCTGAAACGTTGTAGAAAAAAAGTTATAGCAAAAATTCCAAGGTGTCTTAGATGTAGCAACGAAACCCCAAGACCTTGAGCTCTGATACCATATGTTAAGAACCAAATATCAATATAACATAGAAAAACCTCAGAAAAAGTACTAAAAACCTTAGAAAAAGTACTCAACGCCTTGAAAAAGAGATAATTTCAGATAATAATCCTCTTCAAGGGGGCAACCTCCTTTTACCCCACTTAAATGTTCAAGTACAAGATGATTCAAAATGAAAATGTCACCTTGGTATATATAGGAGACTAGGGGGTATAATTACAACTAATGGCCTAAAGCCAACATAAATAAAATAACATTACTAATATAATATGCCCCAATTAAGGGGTAATGAGCCAATATTAGGGCTTAACATGGGTAGCATAATTCTTCTCATGCTCTTTTAATTTTCTGGATTCATAGCATACCACATGATCCTTTTGACTTAGAATTCCACCGGTCTTTCTTTTCATGCATCAATGCACACAAAAAAATCTTCATCTAGGTCTGCAATATTCAATATTGGTGCACTTGTCTAGATGTCTTTCAACTGCTGGAATCTTTCTTCACACTTGGAAGTCCATTCAAATTTCACACCCTTCTTTTGTAAAGAAGTGATTGGACTTGCAATCTTTGAAAATCCTTTTATGTATCTTCAGTAATAACCAGAAAGACCCATGAATGATCTAAGCTCGATCACATTATTTAGCATTGACCATCCTATAATGGTCTTTATCTTTTCAGGATCCACTTCTATCCCTTCTATTGAAACTATATGCACCAAGCAGTGAATCTTATTTTGATAAAATATGCGCTTACTTATCTTATCATACAATTCACACTCTCTTAAAAATTGTAACACCATTATAAAAATTTTCTCATGTTCCTCTTATGACTTAGATTAGACAAGTATATCATCTAGGAACACAATTACAAACATGTCTAGGTACTCCTTGAACACTCCATTCATCAGGAAGATAAAAATTGTTAGTGCATTTGATAGTCAAAATGATACTACCGTGAATTCATGATTCCCATATATTTTCCTGAATGTTGTCTTGATGATGTATTATTCATTTATCCTCACTTGATGATAACCTGAAGTCAAAATACTTTTTCATCCTTTATGAAGTCAAAATACTTCAATAATTCAAAGAACCACTTCTCATATTTGTCCATTTTCATGCTTCTGAACTTGAGTTCAAAGAAATATTTTGTCTTCCTTTCATAATAATGCTCAGACAAATATTTATCTTGGAAATATCCTTTCATCTACCTCCATGCGACCCGCTTCTCATCAAGGTTCTTGGCTTGCTTAAGTTGATCCCACCACATAGTTTCCTTTCCTTGCAAGTGGTAGGTTGTAATTATAGCTTCTACCCTTGAGGGGTAATCATGTTGCTGGAAATATTTCTTCATTTCCAATAGCCAAGACTCAACCTCTTCTCCTTTCTTGTTCTCACCATTGAAAGTTGGTGGCTTAATTTTTCAGAGTTCACCTTGCAAGATGTCTCCCTTAGACCTTCTCCTTTGCCTCAAACATGAGACACACTTAGGATGATCCCTAACCCTAAATGTGCATAAGTTCTTCTGGTGGATTTCCTTGGAAAATGATGGGAACGTCTCATGCTTTTTGACTAACTATCATTTCCATGATCATCCCTTTTGATATGAGATTTAGATGGAGACACTTGTCTAACACTAGATTCTTGCTTTGTTACATAGTACTTGTTGACTTTATTATGCATCATATTCAAATATTTAAGTAGTTCCTCTCGATCCTTCATAATCATTTCATTATAAAATCTATATATTTTCACTTTCCTATGCAGGTTTCTCATAGTGACAAGCTCCTTCCTATCCCTTCTTCCATTTGACTTTGTCTCAGCCTTACCCATGATAACATGTAGTCCTATGATCTCTTCCTCATGTCTGCAAGATCCCTAAGAATCATACATAACTTAAGTCCTCATATAAGAACCAATTTTTCTTTCACGTACCTCTAATTTTGCAAGAGATGTGCATGTAATAATTGTTTTTAGAACATGTATAGTATAAAACATGTCATCAATTAGATATAGGTTATTATTTATCCAAATTTATGAAGTACATAATGCACAAAATCAAAATTTTATTCCTTAGGTTCATCCCTCTCCAAAAAATCTTTCCAACAACTGTACCCATGTCTCAATATGAGTTCTGAGTGAAAATTTACAACATCCACATGATGCAATTTTCTAGTCATTTACTGCTACAAAAATCTCTCTATTAATTTCTAGAAAATTTTATTGCCCAAATCAAAATTATGGGTCAATAGGTATCTTCTTTGATCTCTTTTATTTGAGATGCAGAGACAAAGTCCACCTCCATACAATTTTTTCTCATGGGTTTCCATGGGCTAAAATCATCATTTAGGACCTCAAAAATGGCCCATAAGTTAATGAGCTTCAAAAATATGAAAAATTCAGAAAATTTCATATAAAATTAATTGTTTTACTACTATAACAACCTTTTGAATCTGATTCTTTGATCTTAAATTGATTGAAATATGAGCCATTGATTTGACTCTATCGGTCATCGACAATCAACATTCTCCTTTGGGTGCACACGACACTTTTTCCAACCTGCCAAATTGATCGTCGACCATCGACACAATCCCTTGACAAATGATTCACAAGACAATGCTAAATCGATCAACCCAACTATCGGTCGTCGACTATTTTCATTGGAGAATGAACTCCTCATTAATTCAGATGATGCTCAATTGTCAGCCCATCGTTTGTCGGTCATCCTTGTTGACTGATGAAACACTTCTTTAGTTCGGTCGACCTGACTATAGTTCATCGACCACTTATGCGATGATGTGGAAAATATTAACGTGGCATGACATGTGGATGTTTACATGGCATGCCACATAATCCCGAGGTGTCATATTTACTGACGTGGAATTTAACGTCTCCTGACCACCCTCATGAGGGACAACCTAACTACTTCAAAACAACTGTTGTTAAGAAACCAGATTGTAACATACCCAGCCACACAGGCCGAGTCATGCCACTTGAGATATCATGCTCTGATATCTATATCTATATATATATATATATCTAATGAAAATTTAAAAGGACATAAACATTCTTCTACAATATAGAGTAATGTGGAAATAACAGTAAGCCTACACATGCAACATATAAAGGCAATACTCATAACATTATAACACATGTGCAAGATACAGATCATACAATTAACATATAATTGACACTTATATTTTTATGATAAGACCAATGATTACAGGCAGAACTTCCATAAACCTCACATCCTTAGACCACGCTACTCCAATCTATCAGCAGTGGGTCACCCTCGATCTAGGACTAAAATCCACCTAGGGTAAAGGAAATCCTAGGCTAGGATGAGACTACGGAAAGCTACATAATACAACAAGAAGGATTCCCTCTAGGGAGCCTACTTCTACCCACTGATCATAGACTCTCATTCCCCACATGCATATCCCACCCCTCGAATATACACCTTCATTGTACCATAGTCCATAGACTGCTCCACTTCCCTTCCAAAGATTCAACAACAGGGTGGATTAGGAATTCTCAGAGCTCTATAGTTGTTGCTGGACACCCTCCAGGAGAAATCACTTCCCCTAAAACCTCTCTCACCTGAAGAGAGTTTCTTATAGGCCTCACAACCTTCTTCTTCAACCCACTATCCTGACAACCCACCTCTTCAAACAACATGCCTAACAAGTTGCTTTTTATGTCCAACTCTTAAGTCAATCGGGTAACCACAGTAGAAAAATAGGGTAAGGCTAGGGACGACTCAAGAAATTACAGAGTTTCATGATGGAAAAGGGTTCAACAATGGAATAATTGGCTGACTACATCTTGCTCAGTGAATTAGTGAATGGGTGCGAAGGATGGATAGAATCCAGAGTGAACTCATGAGGAAAGATGGCCAGACTGGATGTGAACCTCCACAACAATGGAATTTCCCACATAAATTTTCATGCATCTTGGATGACACTTGGCTCTCCAGGAGCTCGTTCCTCTCCACTTGGATTTTTTTACTCTCCCTAAAGGAACTTAGGATAATAGGGTTTATTCCCAAACTTTAGTAATTTAGGAATATATTTTAAAATCCCCTTGGGTTAATCCCTCAAGCTTAACCCCTTTTTCCTAGCCTCTTAGACCCCTTCCCTTTCCCTTTCTAGTGGATCTTAGTGCCCCATAACTCTTTTTTTGTGGTCATTCTACACGCAATGATGTATTTTTATTAATGATCTGCATAATTACATATACAAAATCAATCTCACTGGCCTTAGCATCTAGGCTCTCCGACCTGATAAACACATAAGCCTTACATCTTATAAAAAATTGTCTCACCAACCTATAAACATCATTAAACATCATTAAAATTCAACAGGGGCTTGACCTTGGGGTACTACAATTCCCTCCCCTTATTTTTGCACTGTCCTCAGTGAAACTCATTTACAAAACATCAACAAGATTTTGAAAATATTCAAAAAGATGCGGGTATTCTGCCCGCATAACATATTCATGCTCCCAAGTTGCGTCCTCAGGACCGTACTAGGTACATTAGAATTTTACAATCCCTATGGATCGATTTCAGAGCTATTTGATTTTCCAGTCCAGAATGCGTACCAGATGCACTTGAAAAGTGCTTTCTTTCTCCCTGAGTCACATTCCAATCAATAACATGATTAGCATAAGGTATATATTTCTTAAGAAATTATAGATGGAATACATTATGCATAGACATAGATGTAGTAAATGCAATCATATAAGGTACTGGTCTAATCCTCTTCTGTATTTCAAACATCCCACAATATCTGGCTGCCAACTTGGGACAATTTCCCAACTTTAGGAAAATTGTATTGACCTTCACTTTCAAGAAAACATGATCACCCACTTTAAATTCCCTGTGAGTTCTATTCTTGTCAGCATAGCTTTTCTTCCTATCTTGGGTAGACTTTAAATTATTTTTAATATTCAACATTTACTCTTCCATTTCTCTAAGCAAATCTAGCCCAACTACTTCTCTGTTAGTTAGTTTGTCCCAATTTACTGTGGTGTTTCACTTTCTTCCATAAAGTGCCTCAAATGGGCTCATCTTCAGTGATGCTTGATACCCATTGTTGTAGGAAAATTCTACCAAGTGTAGATAATCTTCCCATTTAGATGGCTTGTCCATCACGTATAGCCTTAGCATATACTCTATCACTTGGTTCACCCTTTCTGTTTTCCATCACTCTCTTGATGATAAGTTTTGCTAAAGTTCATATTTGTTATGAACCCTTTGAATAACCCCTTCCAGAACTTTGAGGTAAACTTTGTGTCTCTGTTAGACACAATTGTATTGGGTATTCCATGTAGTCGTTCTAATTCCCTCATATAAATATAAGCAACATTGGTTTCCTTGTGAGTAACCTTCATAGGAATGAAATGGTAAACTTTGGTAAGCTTGTCCACCACCACCATGATAACATCATATTGCTTGCTTGTTCTGGGCAATTTGGTGATGAAATCCATTGTCACCACTTCCCACTTCCACTCAGGAATGGACAATGGTTGCAACAACCCATCTGGGTGTCTATGGTCAACCTTGACCCTTTGACACTCCAAGCATTTAGCGATGTATTCAACAATCTCCCTCTTCATGCCTGGCCAATAATATTGGCTCTTGACTGCTGCAACTATTTTCTGATATCCTAGGTGTCCAACATAAGTTACATTATGCATCTCTTTTAAATCTGTACTCCTCAATTCAGGATAATTGTTTACATACATTATGTTCCTCTACAAGATAATTCCATCAATTCCCAATTCATAATCTTCAACTTTTTGCTACATTTTACATTGTTGTAATTTTGTTACCAATCCCATGTACTTCAAATCAACTTTTGCAGACTAAAAAATTCTACCTTTAAGATCCATTTGATACATGTTAATGGTTGTATCATGCAGTTCATGCACTCTCATGTTGAGTGCATCAACCACTTTTTTCTCCTTTCCTTTGATGTGATTAATATCAAAGTTATACTCACAGAGGAATTCCAACCATCTACTCTGCCTAACATTCAAAGTTAGTTGATAAACAAGTATTTCAGACCATCATGGTATTCCCTTAGTTCAAATATATTTCCCATGAGGTAGTGCCTCCACTTCCTCAAGGTGTGCACTATGGTTGCCAACTCCATATCATTAGTGGAATAGAGTTGTTCATGCTCTTTCAAATTTTTGGACTCAAAACATATCACAAACCCATTCTGACTGAGGACTCCACCAAGTCCTTATTTTCATGCATCAATGAAAACTGTGAAATATTCATCTGGATCAATAATACTCATAATTGGAGCACTGGTTAACAACTACTTCATTTTCTAGAATCTCTTTTCACACTCTGTTGTCCATTGAAGCTTTACCCCTTTCCTTTGCAAGGAAGTGATTGGGTGAGAAATTATCGAAAACCTTGCAATGAATCTTTTGTAGTATCTAGCTAGG
Organism: Picea engelmannii; assembly: GCA_009831015.1. NCBI lineage: Eukaryota > Viridiplantae > Streptophyta > Pinopsida > Pinales > Pinaceae > Picea > Picea engelmannii. The sequence goes on along the minus strand of ML780702.1, from coordinate 699,361 downwards.
CCCATGAAGGATATAAATTCTCTCACATTATTAGGTTTTGTCCACCCTTTAATGGCCTCAATATTTTCAGGGTCCACTACTATCCCTTTTTCGGATATGATATGCCCCAAGTAGTGAATTCTGTTTTGATAAAATCAACACTTGCTCAATTTGGAATACAAATGGTGCTCTCTTATCACTTGTAACACCATCCTCAAATGATTCTCATGTTCTTATTCTAACTTGGAATACACAAGGATGTCATAAAAAACGACAATGACAAACATGTCTAAGTATTCCCGGAAAACACCATTCATCAAACACATGAAAACAATCGGTGCATTTGATAATCCAAATGACACCACTATGAATTCGTAATGACCATAACTTTCTATGAAGGTAGTCTTGCTGATGTATTTATATTTGATACTTACTAGATGATATCCTGACTAGAGATCAATCTTTGAGAATATCCTTGGATCTTTTAACTGATCAAAGAGATCATCAATCCTTGGCAAAGGATACTTGTTCTTTATAGTCACTTTGTTCAATTGTCTAAAGTTGATGTACAATATCAATGCACCATATTTCTTCTTCACAAACAATACTGGGGCACCCCAAGATGAAAAACTTGGGTGTATATACCCCTTCTTTAGAATCTCTTTGAGATGCATTTGCAACTCCTTCAGCTTTGGTGTACTCATTTTGTAGGGAGTCTTTGATACTGGAGTTGCTCCAGGCATCAAATTTATAGAGAAATCAATATCTCTCTTTGGGGGTTGTCCTAGTATCTCCTTGAACACATCCTCAAAATATTTTAGGACTGAGTGATCCTCTAGATTTGGCACCTTATCCTTAGGTGCTTCCTCCATATGAGCTACAAATAATTGGCAGCCCTTCCTGTAACACTACTTCAACTGCATTGTTGATATCTCTCGGATAGTAACTTCCCTAGGAATTCCTTGGATTGCTCTTGGGTTCCCTTCCTCATATAGGAAAGTAAATTCCTTTTTATGGAAATCTAAGATGGCATGGTGTTGGTCCAACCAATCCATACCAATTAGATAGTCATATGAACCCAATGGCAGGATGTTCGAATCTGCCTTGGTACTTATCCCATTCATGTCCACTAGACATGATTTAACTATCTCAACAACTTTTCTCTTGTCTCCTATAGCCAACTGTACCAACCAATATTTATCATGCTTGCTTCTTGGAGAAATCAATATTTCCACAAATTTAGGATCTATGTAACTATGAATAGATCCCGAATCTATCAAAATAGTAAAGGCATGGCTATTGATCATACCTTCAACTTCAATAATGTGTGATTGAAACTCAGATTTCCTATTGTCTAGGGCTGCATACATCCTAGGTACACTTCTGCCCATGTCCTCCACTGCTTCTGCTTGCTATACATTGTGGACATCTCTCACTCTATCACTTTTTTGAGGAAAATATCGATACTTATGGTCTCCTTTACAACCCCAATATTAAATGGGTGTTTTCCATTCTGTTCTCTCTAAAATATGGTTATCCTTGAGGAATATTTTTGAAAAAGGGTGGCTTATTCCCCTTCTTCCTCTGTTCCTTCTTAAACTTCTTCTTATCCTCCCAAGCCTTCTGGAAAGTAGGCTTTCCTTTTTTCTCATCATATAAGCATTTTCCTCTCCTTATGGTTTCCTCCAAAGTCTTGGGATCATCATACTGGATTTTATCAATGATGAAAGATGGAAGCCCACTCAAATATCTTTGAATATTTACTATCTCTTCCTTGATGAAGGAGACATACTTCAGAAAGTCTAGAAATATCCTTCATATTCATCAATAGTCATGCTTCCCATCTTGAGTTCAAATAACTCTTTCATCTTTTTGTCATAATACCTCTTGTTCAAGTGTTTCTTCTCAAAATTCCTTTTGAATTCCTTCCAAGTCACATTTTTCTCTCTGAGGTGTTGTACTTGCACCAACTGATCCCACCACATGGATGCCTTTCCTTTAAGGTGGCATATAGAAATCTTTCCTTCTACATGAGAAGAATAGTTATGCAATTGGAAATACTTCCTCATGCCTAGAAGCCATGTCTCAACATATTCATCCTTCTTGTGCTCTCCATAAAAAGTAGGAGGTTTGATCTTATTCATTTCTCCTTTCAATTCATCCACCCCAGACATCCTATGCTTCCTGACAAGGGATGGACTTGAGATACTATGTGATCTCTTATGGGAATGATTTTGGGAGTGATGGTGATGTCTGCTACCACTCCTTGATTTCCCTTTCTTCTCAGGGGTCTCTTGGCTTCCTAATTTGCTGGAGCCACTCTCCTTATCCAATTTCTTTTCAATTATGTCCAGGCTTTTCATTAACTTCAAGTTGAAGTATTCCTATTGTTTTGTTAGCACTCTGTAAATTTGTTCAGCTGATAAAACAAATGATATAGGTAACCTACAAACCAACTTTAGAGTTGGGTACTAGCTTGCTCATCTCAGAGAGGGATCTCTCCTGTCACTTGGTATTTCTTTGACAATCAATGGCTAGGTCTTGTTGTTTTGGGTTTTTTTTATAAGTTTGATGGAAAGGAAGGGGAGGGACACTTAGGGCTATGTAGTCAAACTTATGAAAAAGAATGGAAACACTGACTGGTCTGTGGAAATCTCCAGAGGATAAAGGCTAAATGAGGTGATAAATATGAGTTATAATTTGTAAATTTTCAGAGTGTAGGAAGAAAAGAAAACATATAACTGCATCAGAGCATTAAATAAATGAATTCTGAATTAGTTAGGAAGAACTTAAGACAACTTAAATTTCCTCAACCGAGAGAATCAAAAGATGAATTATGGGCCTTTGACTATTCAATTTAAACAGAAGACAGTGAAAATGAAATGAGAAATACAGGAAATACATACAAAGAAAGGAGACAAAACTCAGTTCACCACCATTAGAATCTTTTCATGGAAACTTCAAGAATTTTGCTTGTGTACTCAATTGAGCTTCATAAAATTACATTCAAGTTATGAATAGCTTAAAATCATTCCCTTACACTTCTTCGAGCACTAATAAATTTGGAACCTCTAATATTTATACAATTAGAGTTCCTTCGGTTTGAAACCGATTACAATAATTGAAATGAAACATTTCAGTTCATGAAATTGATTACAATGATTACAAATGATAGTTTTGGTTTGAAATGGATTACAATAATTAGCAAGAAAAACGTTTCATGATCCAGCTTTTGATTCCTCTAATGCTTCAGTTTCTTTTCTTTCCACTTACTCTTCTCTGGTATTCCACATGATATGCCATCTTCAGTGACACCTAGACATCATTTACTGTATATTGGAAAACTGCACTTTGTCTTACCCAACCATACTATCTCCTTCCATTGCAAGTCAGAAGGGATATCATAATCCATCATTTCTTTGATCAAGATCTCCAGGTCAATGCAGGATGCATATGTCATGACTAGTAGTCCAACTTGAACTTATTTTAATTGATTCAGAATCTCAAAATATGGAATCATATGTTCAACCATGGTTTCTCCTTTCATATTTTCCTCCAGGGTTTCAAACTTGGAGTGATTCATTCTGCACCGAGTGAGGCGAGCATTGTATTCTTCTTGATCATATAATTTTCATTTTCCATCCCAAAATGGTGGGAGGCCTTTAATAAAAAACTCTTCAAATAGATCCTTGAACTCTTGCACACTTTGCTCCATCTGTGTTGCCTTGGTTTGGACTCATTTCAACAGGTTATGTTTAGCAATAACCCTCATGGACTAGATGATCAATGTAATTATGTCTTTACTTCAGAGACACTATAATATTGGATTCAAACAACTTATTTATCTCCTTTTCAATCAAGATAAACACCAAAGGATTAATTCTTCTTAATTTTTTCTTGAAAGGTTTATGATCTTATTTCATTGGAATCACATGTTGAATCACCTTGGCATCATAATATTTCAGATCTTCATAACTCCAGGAAAAAACATCAGGAAATTATTTCATTAAATTGATATAACTTTGCTTGACCTTTGGGCTAAGTGTCTTGGATAGCTTGATGATATTGGGATCTTCCTGAGTACCAATATTGCAATCTTCCATATCTCCATCATTTACAGTAATTTTAGGACTCCCGACCACATCATTATTGTCAAAGAGTTTCTCCAATGGGACCAGTCCTTTGGGAATGATGTTATTTTTGAGCTGCATTATATCCTTACCAACAATATGATTCTTGAAATAGTCATCATTTGCAAACACAAATGCATCTTCTTCTTCACAACAATATTCCTCATCAATATTCAAATTTTCGAATTCACCCTCCATCTTCAAGAAACTTTCTATTTGCTTGTCATATTCGAAAACTTGATAGTAATTACTGTTATCAGACACTATTGGTATGTACTTGACCTCAATCTCATATATTTTGTTAGGAAAAATTGGTATTTTGAAAATTGAGGCTGAAGTAGCCAGGGCATCAACAATCTGATTTTGCCCCCTTGGAATCACTAAAAGATTATACTTTGGAAATTATTCAAGAATACCAATCACTATATTCATATAGGCTCTTAATTTGGGATGCTTTGCTCGATATATACCCTTTATCTGATTTATAATCAGCTCAGAATCTTCGTGTACAACTATCCTCCTAGCACCCATTTCTTTCAAAGTCTTCAATCCCAACACTAATGCCTCATATTAATCCATGTTATTTGAGCAATCAAAAGAAAGATTATAAGAACAGAGTTTGGTACTTGATTTAGGGGGGTTAATCCACACACCAGCCCCTGCTCCTTCTCTGTTAACAAGTCCATCAAAGCTCATGTTCCACATTTATTTTTCTGCTTTTTTTTGTTGATCTAAAAATTTGTCTGTTTGTTGATCAGTTTTGTCTTTGATAGCCATATCAGTCTTTGGCACATCCTCTTCAAAACTCAAATCATTAAAGAAAATAGAAGAACCAATATCAATTTCCATGTAATAAATGGGATGGTTTTTTGGCTGGGCTTTGTTACTGACCATGTATTTGAGAAATACTTCCCTATATAACCTCCTATCTTGACCAAAGACATGGATAGTGGCATATGAAATATCCATTTGAAAAGTCTCTTTCAACTTTGGAGCCCATGACCTAGATAAAAACATACCAAATTTAGGAGGGATATCAACAACCGCCACATCCATGACCATATTTTTTGCTGGAATTTGAGACAAAGATACCACCAGATCTTTGATTAGGCCAAAGAACTTCATCTTCCTTGAATCAAAGGAGAAAATATCTTTGTAAGGCCTTGTAATGTTTAGGCCCAATTGGTGCATGACCACCTTGGGAATTAGATTATGGGATGCCCCTAAATCCAACATAGCATTGTGCAGAGTCATATCATGAATCTTCAGACTGACATAGAAAGGAGGTACCTCATCAGCCTCACTACTCTACACATGGGACAAACAATATGGTAGGGTGATCATCTTGTATATTCAAAGTATAAGAATTTTCTTCCATATTGAGCATCTTAATGATCTGATTTCTATATTCACTGTTCTTTATCAACTCATTGGATGGGACAAATATTTTAATTTTTTCCATCTCGCTTTCAAAGTTAAAGGAAGATGAGGTTTTCTCTACCTCTTTGATGACCGTCTCCTTTCTTGTTTTAGGTACTTTCTTTGGAATTTCTTCCTTCTGCTTTACTTTCTCCACAACATCCTTTGCAACATAGTCCTTCTTAGGCTAACCTGAAGAAGGTGTATTATTTTGATACTCTTTGGTAGGGTTTCCCTTTGGAGGATTTGCAACTACCTTTTTATTTCGAAGATTATCTTTTTTCTGGAATTGCATGATGGCATTCTGTAGCCCTATCTGGTAATCTTCCTTTTCCACTAACAACCTTTCATCATCCTCCTGCATGAAAATTTCATTTGCATCCATGAACTAGTCATGTTCTTATTTAGTCAAAAACACCTATGTTTCATTACCATCACAACAATGCATATTGTATTCAAAAGTTCCATCAAAATTTTCATTTACATAATTATTTTGAAAAGGAGGTCTTCTTTGTTGATCACCTTGGTTCTTCTGATCTCTTTGTCTGATTTGTGGAACTGCTGGTCTCCTTTTGTTTCTGGGTGGAACATCAACCTGTTCTATGGTTTTAGTATTATTATCTAAAGACATCATCTCCATGAGTTTCTCCATGGTATTCATAATCATTTCAAACCTCTCTTCTGATGATTGTGAGGTTGAAGGTTGTGCCTTATCTTGAACCTTGTTCATGTCCCTGTTAGAATTACATTTGATCTTTCATGAAGCCATTAGATTTACTTCAACTTTTATTGCATCACTCATCATATCATCTAGTGAACTGGATCTTCTTTCACTTAACAGCAAAGAAAAATCACTTTCAAAGGAATCAACATATCTAAGTTGAGAAACTCTAGGAGGAGGTTTTACTTCAATAGGAATTGAGTTGTAGACCTTTATAAATCTACCTGAAAACTAATGTACTATTTCATCAGGTGACCTTCTCATGTTGTTGTACTGGTTTAGCAACTGAAGGGGGTTTTTATTGTCACCCCACTTTGCAAGAAAACTCATTTCAAAGGATTCAAAATTTTGGATACTTTCTGGTGGGAGAGATCTGAACCATTTTTTTGACTTCTCTTGCAAGACTTTATTCAAACAACCTCATTTTTACATCTTCAAAATCTACTTCTTATAGGTCTATAAAATCATTGAACCAGTCTAAGTGTTTTTGGGTTGACACATCTCCTTCAAAATCATACAACTTAATCCTCTGATTATATTCCAGGGGTATATCATGTAAATGAGTAGGTAGAACAAGAGGGAAAAACGTAGTTGCCATGGATGCAGTAAGAAATTGAAGTGGATGTCAGTTCTGTGTATGAATCACCAGAGGTTTAGTAGAGGTAGCTAAAATTAAATCTTGGAACCTCTTCTCATCAAATATTATCTCGTTCAAACAAGACTTAGATTTATTTCTGAATAGAGTTTGCTCAAATTTCAAATCAAAATCAAGGTCTTCAATACTTGTCACTCCATCTTTGGGCAAGGATAGATATCTGTATAAACACAAAAATGGGCTTATTGGCCTTTGTTTTCTTTTGTGTACAATCTTCTCAGGGTCAGACATAATGATTACTATTTCTAGGTCTGGGTTTCTCCTGGTATGAATTCTCTTGGGAGCCAATATTTCTAGCTCAAAGTATTTTATTATACTGGTCTCTTTATAATGGAGTCACTAGGGTAGATTTAGTCTCAACCAATAAGGTGTTTGATTCACTGTCACCCTTAGTAATCAAATCTGAATCTTGAAGTCATTATTTTCCCAGGGAATATTTCACTTTTGATCCCTGGCAACTGTGCCAAAATGTTATCACTCTATAAATTTGTTCGGCTGATAAAACAAAGGACAAAGGTAACCTACAAACCAACTTTAGAGTTGGGTACTAGCATGCTTAGCTCATAGAGGGATCTCTCTTGTCACTTGATATTTCTTTGACAATCAATGGCTAGGTTTTGTTGTTTTGGTTTTTTTTTTGAAGTTTGTTGGAAAGGAAGGGGAGGGACACTTAGAGATATGGAGTCAAAATTATGAAAATGAATGGTGGAACTGAATTGTCTGTGGAAATATCCAGAGGATAAAGGATAAATGAGGTGATAAATCTAAGTTATAATTTGTAAATTTATAGAGTGTAGGAAGAAAAGAAAACATATAACTGCATCATAGCATTAAATAAATGAATTCTAAATTAGTTAGGAAGAACTTAACACCGTTTAAATTGCTTTAGACGAGAGCATCACAAGATGAATTATGGGTCTTTGACTATTGAATTTAAACATAAGACAGTGAAAATGAAATCATAAATATAGGAAATACATATAAAGAAAGGAGACAAAACTCAGTTCACCACCATTAAAATATTTTCATGGAAACTTCAAGATTTTTGCATGTGTATTCAATTCAGCTTCAGAAAATTACATTCAAGTTCAGAATAGATTAAAATCATTCCCTTGCACTTATTCCAACACTAATACATTTGGAACCTCTAATATTTATAAAATTCGAGTTCCTTTGGTTATAAAACGATTACAATAATTGAAATGAAACGTTTAAGTTCCTAAAATTGATTACAGTGATTACAAATGACAATTTTGGTTTGAAACTGATTACAATAATTAGCAAGAAAAATGTTTCATGATCTAGCTTATGATTCCTCTGATGCTTTAGTTTCTTTCCTTGCCACTTGATCTGCTCTGGTATTCCATGTGATATTCCATCTTCAGTGACACATTGACATCATTTAGTGGATCCTGGAAAACTGCACTTTGTCTTACCTAGCCAAACTATCTCCTTTCATTGCAAGTTAAAAGGGATATCATAATCCATCATTCCTTTGATAAGGATCTCCAGGTCAATGAAGGAGGCATATGTCATGACTGGTAGTCCAATTTTCACTACTTTGAACTGATTCAAAATCTCAAAATATGTAATCATATGTTCAACCAGGGTTGCTCCTTTCATATTTTCCTCCAAGGTTTCAAACTTGGAGTGATCCATTTTGCACTGAGTGAGGTGAGAATTGTATTCTTTCCGATCATATAATTTTCCTTTTCCATCCCAAAATGGTGGAAGGCATTTAATAAACAACTCTTCAAACAGATCCTTGAAATCTTGCACACTTTGATCCATCTGTGTTGCCTTGGTTTGGAATGATTTCAACAGGTTATGTTTAGAAATAACCCTCCTGTTCCATATGATCAATGTAGTTCTGTCTTTAACTCCAATAGTCTGAAGTTTTGCAATAGGAATGAAGTTGAGTAGGTTTATGGCATTTTGGGCCCATTTTGATGGTTTCTTTGCTAAATTCTCATTCACAACAGTGCACCTTCTTCTGGCTGTGATGGCTATGTTGTATTTATCATTGATGAAGTTTAAATACACTTCAAACTTGGCAGCTTCAACATCTATAGAATCCTAGATGATATGCGTGTCCCCCTGCAACATGCCTTTTCCTCTTAATCTCATTTTCAAATTATCTATCCTTTCCTGCAAGGCTTGATTCTCCTTTTGAAATTGATTTATTCTTTCATCCTTTGCTTGTATCTCCTGCTTCAATTTATCTATGCTCCCTTTTATCCCTTTGATTTGTCCTTCTCTCAGGCTAACTTGTGACATAGACTGGACAAGTACTTCCATATTTGGCCCAGCTTCTGCAACAAGAGCTATGAATATGACCTTGTTTATCAATTCTGTCTGATCTTGTGACCGCCTCACCTTTTCTTATTCTAGTTGTGATTCCCTAGCCTTGTATTCCAATGCCTCTTGATGAAGTGTTTCATTTTCCTTCTCTATAGCAACCAATTCTGTTGTTTTTGGATGATATTTGGAAGACATCTTCAATTTCTTCTTCAAGATTTGAATTAATTTGTCCTTTTCATCCAATGAGGATTTCACCCCTTGGGCCTTCAGATTCTAGCCTCTTGACATGAGTCTTCCAAGCTCTGCTAGATGCTTTTTCTTACCTCAAATTCCCTTCCAATTTCATTGCATAAGATGACAACTTTGAATTCTTCAAGCTTAAACTCAGGTAGTCAGATACAACATATCACTGGTGTTCCTATGGAATTTGACTTTGTCTAGAGGGATAATGTTGTCATACCTTACCTTTATCTCAGATACTTTGTCTTCATCTATAACTGCAATGTTAAAGGTCCTCTTCTCAATATCCGTTACTGTGAACATAGAAGATTTGTGCTGAGAAATATTCTACTTCGGGGACTAAATCCCTCATCTCACCCAAAGCCATGTTTCCTTTCTCAACATACTATTTTGCCAAATATTCTTTAGATTGATAAGCTATCATAGATGATTTATCAAAGATGTGTTTTCTACTGCTAAAGGTTTCTTGAGCTCCCTTCACTTTGGAGTTTTCTTTCCTTTTCAACCTCTATAGTGCTGGTACCACTCTCTACCATATCCATATTTACTTGTTCTCTGGAATCTTCCTCCTCCAAATTCACTATCTGTGGAGAATGTGCAATATTAATCTTCTTAGGAGCAGTCTACTGATGAATGGTGGTCATGGCCTCTAAACTGATTCTTTTTCTATAAACACTCATCTTAGGAACTTTGACTATCATTTTTTGAGGAGCTTGATGTGTTTGACTCTGTTGCAGGGTTTCCTCCACTTGTTGTGTTTGAGTTGGTTGCAAGATTGCTTCCATATCAACACAGACTTCTAGGTTTTCCAGCTTATCAAAACCCTCAACATGTTCATGCTCATAAGGGGCATGCGTGTTCATCAATATTCTCTTGGATATTATTTGATGTGGATAATATCTTCTTCCCTGTAGCTGTGAAAAACCAAACTCTTTGATATTTTCTTGAATATGAGATAAACATGATCTAGTTTTGACAATGAAAGGGCCAATGATAAAAGGGAATTTGAGGTTGGAGGCTTTATGAAATTTCAGGAAATCCTTTGTCTCAGATATAATTCTTTTCCTGATGAATTCAAGGGCAAAGAATCTGGGGGTCAAAAAAATAGGCAATAGATAGGGGGATTCATGACAACCATAAATCTAGATCATTGTTGAGTGCATGAATAGTACCCAATCTCCTACTCTGTTCTCTGGATTTGGCTATAGATAGATCCTCATGTCATCCAAAAATCTAGGTAGGATGGTGTTGAAAATAAAACTACATGACTTTGTTGATGAAGATGAACAATGTAATCTTTTTACATTCTATTGATATAAAGGTTGCTTAAGGAAATTCTCTCTTATTTGTTTCCAGGAAAAGCTTCAGCAAATAGGTATAATATTTGAAATTCCTTAGAGAGAGAAAATTCACTAGTTGTTTGTGAATATTATCAACTATGAATTGATCAAAACTAATACGAAATGACATACTAGACTTTAACTGAAAAAAGGTCAAAAGGAAACCGAGCATGACTTTGACCACATGTTTGTCAATATCTAGACCTAAAATTTGACTCAACAGGGAACAAACCCACTGGACTTCAATAACCATTATAATCACATTCATTGGCAAAGACAGACTCTCTGAAAAATGTTTTGGTTTGACAATTGTCTGTAAAAACAAACCTCAGACTTCTGATGGACATTCTCTTTATAACCTAATTAGATTTTCTTCATTAAAAGGTTCATAAACTACGGAGAAGGACTCTAGTATACCAAGGGAATCTCAAATTGGCAGAATTTCTACCCTACACATGACCTCAGATCCTTGTTTATTCACTATGACCTTTTCTTCATGCAAATATTGTTCAATGCACCAACCTATAAATTTGGGAAAAGGGAAAGTGATGTCAATAGGATACAGGACTATGGAGGCCTAGACTACTTCAAGGAATGGTATACTCCTTCCTACATTATCAGACAAGTTTCTTTTGGAAACAAAGATGGGAAAAATAGTGATTTCAATATCAAAGGCGTTTGAATCTTGGTCAATTAGGGATTCTTCATTTACCATAAGGTTTCTTTTCTGTTACTGAAGTTATGATAGGATCCATAGCTGTGACGAAAAGAACCTGGGAATGAGCAGAAATGGCATGCAATTGGAAAATTGTTGAGTTGTAGCTGAACGAGGGTGGTCACGCCAAGTTTCAAACGGACCAATATTTCAAAATAATAATAAAATACACAAAAAATTCCCTTTTATACCTTTTCCAAATTTCGGGGGTGTGAGGAAGTGGTTTCGGGAAACCCGCTTTTCACCTCGAAATGCTCCTGGTGGCACCACGTAGCCCCAACTGAAAACCATGGTTTAGATTTTATCTCTCTTTCTGAAATTATCATCAGTGCAGCTTCTCCCCCCGAAATGATCCTCGACCGTTGATATGGAGAGATCATAATTTGTGATGTATCGAGTCCCATCACCTTAGCACCCTGCCAAATTTAGCCTCTTCTTGTTAGATTTAGCCCCTTCCTTGGTTTATCGGGCTTCCAAACCAATTTAGCACCTTGCTAAGTCCAAAAATCTCAATTTCACATAAAATTTTAATGGTGATAACAGTTCCTTGGCCTTCAAAAGCCTCTCATTATCAGCCTTGTGGCTCTGGGCATATGTCTGCAATTTTCTGATGGTCTCAGCCAGATTTATGTCTTCCTCCTTCCCTCCTCGATGTCCATTGGAGTTGGTTCCTTCCAAACCCAACTGGACATTCAACCTTCTGATTTCATCTTCTTGGTTGTATACTACCTGTGTATCATCCATCACTTCTACACTTTGTGTTGATTCTGATCTAACAAATGTTAATTTTTGCAAAAATGTGTATCCAACAGAGATTTATTAGGATAACTATTCTCGATAATTTCATGAAAACATGAACCATTCTGATTCATTAATATATATCAGACTTATTTTCTATTGATTTCCCAAGAAATTGACTATTCAAATCCAATTTCTAGGTGAACGATTATCTTCTATTGTTCAATACCTTTCCAATGCCTGCTTCCATGCTCAATTCTGACTTATGAGAAGGAAGTTATGGATACTTGAAAAATTGTCTTTTTAGTGATCCAATCCTATACATGGATTCTTCCAACTCAAATTCGAATTGGCTCTTAGATCCATGTTGGATCCCTTATTCTAGTTTACATGCCTTCCTTACTTATTTAGGTGTAGGTTTGTACAATTAAAAATCCCACAGACTCCTTCTCTAAGCCTTTTTCTTATCTTAAAACAAAATTTTGGCCACTAGCCCCTTTCCTTTGGCCCCCAAATTCATGTGACTAGGGGATGTGACCCAACGCTAACAACTAGGTGCTTAACCCATGATTCGATCCTCTCGGGTTTTGGAACTTCAGGGATTCATAGGATCTACCTCCATTACAATATGTTTTCCCCGAACGTCGATTCTATGAATACTCGGAGGACATACAAAATCAACAGTTCTTATTCCTTGTTTAGATCTATAGTGGATAGGAGCTTCGAGACTGTAGGCTTCAGATATTTCCAAAGAACATCACTACCAATCTCCCGAAGTTCCAACCCACGGGAGATCCCCTCTCTTGCCTCCATGTGTCATCTTTCGATAAACGGTTGATATTAAATCTGACCCTCTGGGAGTTCTCTACTCACAATAATATGTAACTCAAATCCTTCGGAGTACTTCTTCTTCGGACCTTGGGATATGACATCACGTGTCCTCTATAATCAATGGTCATGATGGACTCCAGCCTTCGGGCCTCCGAAAGTCCTCGACCTCAACTACTTATTTCCTTGAATCCTTCAAACCACGAGATCTACTATCGTGTGTCCCCTCCCAATGAACGATGTGGATTTAATACACTCTTTATAGCTTCGAGGGTTTCACTTTCCTCTCACTTCATTCCTTCTGAATGCCAAAGCGATGAAATCCTGGAGTCCAATTAGTACTGCACACCCAGTTTCTACGTGGAAGATTCCAAGAAGCAGACATGTGTCCTGATCTGAGGGGTGACACATCTTAAGTTCTAACTACAAAATCATCCTTTCAAAAGCACATAACACACTGACACATGGCACACATCATGTATGTCCACGTCACTGCAGGTGATGTCATCAATCCATGTCACTTCTAAACTTTGGCACTTCGGGACTACAGGACTTCAGAGGTCCAGAATTTCTTCCAACAACTTTTCCCTGGACGTTGAACTCTCGAACTGTTTAACCTCCCAGGGTCCCACGAAGTACAACTGTCACCAATCAAAGTAGTGACACATGGCCCCACCATCGAGTGACATGTGTCAAGTCCCAATCGGTACTAAGGCCTGTCAAAAGTACACAAACGACTAACATGTGGCAAACCTAGGTAGGTCCACATCACCCTAGGTGATGTCATCATGCCACGTCATTCTCGGTGCTTCGATACTTTAGGGATTTCCTATCTTCAGCACTTTCTCAAAACTGTCAAATTGTCGAACTAGTCCACATCATCTTTGAAATTTAGGGACTTTGGAATTTTGGTAGATCTCTTCTCATCTATTCACTTACAAAACTCCCGAACTACCGACTGTCGACGAATGCTTCTCGTAGCTTCGCGACTTCGACGATTTCTCTGTTGAACACCCAACAACCTCCAAACTTCCAAACTTCCACACTCCTACCATTGCTTAATCTGAGGGCACATGTCCGTGGAAAATGGACGATCCATATTAGTTTTGTTCTTTGACAATTTTCTCTTTTATAGCTTTAAAACAATTAGAGGGGTGAAGTCCGAAGGACTTCTTTTCTTAACCTCCATGCACCTTATCCAAATATGAATTTTCTGGGGGATCTATCTTCTTTTGAATAGATCCAATATCCCAAATTTAATTTTTTGTCCCAATACCACGTCTGTTGTGGTTTATCAAGCCACTATACCTTCTGAGCTTCTGAACACAACCAAGGTGTTCCCCCAATTCCCTCCTAACACTTTGTACATCAATTTTCTTGTGGAATTTTAATTCTAATTCCACATTCGTGGCCCATCTAGGTTCCATGTGGAAACCTGGGGCTCTAATACCAATTTGTAACATCCCTTAGCCACCCTTTCCAGGGACAACACCACTACATCAAAATAATTGTTTTTCTGAAACACAATTGTAACATACCCAACCACCCAGGTTGGGTCATGTCACCTGAACTATCATTCTATGATATACATATATATCTAATGAAAATTTAAAAAGAGATAAACATTCTAATACAATATAGAGTAATGCAGAAATAACAGTAGGCCTACACATGCAACATATACAGGCAATACTCATAACATTATAACACATGTGCAAGGTACACAACATACAATTAACATAGAATTGGTACTTATATTTTTATGAGAAGACCACTGACTACATATGGACCTTCCACGAACCTCCTAGCCTTAGATCACACTCCTCCAAGCTATCATCAGTGAGTCACCCCCAAGCTGGGACTAAACTCCACCCAAGGTAAAGGAAATCCTAGGCTAGGATGAGACTATGGAAAGCTGCACAATGCAACAAGAAGGATTCCCTCCAAGGAGCCTACTTACGCCCATTGATCACAAACTCTCATTCCACACATGATTGTCCCACCCCAGGAATATACACCTTCATTTTATGATAGTCCATAGACTACTCCACTTCCATTCCAAGGCTTCAACAACAGGCTAGATCATGAATTCTCAGAGCTCTGTAGCTGCTGCTGGACTCCCTCTAGGAGAAATCACTTCCCCAACAAACTCTCTCACCTAGAGAGAGTTTCTCATAGGCTTGAAAACCTACTTCTTCAACCCATGGGCCTAACAACCCACCTCTCCAAACCACGGGCCTGACAACTTGCTTCTTCTATATATCTCTTAAGTCAACCAGGTAACCAGACTAGCAAAATTGGGTAAGGAAAGGGACGACTCAAAAAATTACATAGGTTCACGATGGTAAAGGGTTCAACAATGAAGGAATTGGCTGAATGCGTCATGCTCAGTGCATGAGTGAATGGATGTGAAGGATGGCCAGAATATGGAGTGAATTCGTGAGGAAATATGGCTAGACTAGCTGCGAACCCCCACAACAATGGAATTTCCCACATAAATTTGCATGCGTCATGGATGACACTTGGCTCTCCAAGAGCTTGTTCCTCTCCACTTGGAGTTTGTTCCTCTCCCCAAAGGAACTTAGGATAATAGGTTTTATTCCCAAACTTTAGTAATTTATGAATATATTATAATATCCCCTTGGGTTAAGCCCTCAATCTTATCCCCTTTTTCCTAGCCTCTCAGCCCCCTTCCCTTTCCCTTCCTAGTGGAGCTTATTTCCCCATAACTCTTTCTTCATGGTCGGTCTACACGCAGCGATGTATTTTTATTAATGATTTTCATAATTACATATACAAAATCAAAGTCACTGGCCTTAACATCTAGGATCTCCGGCCTAATAAACACATAAGCCTTCCAGCTTATAAAGATTTATCTCACCATCCTATAAAAATCATTAAACATCATTACAATTCAACAGGGGCTCGACCTTGGGGTATTACATGTCATGACATGTGGATGTTGACGTGGAATGACATGTCATCACCCTCTTTCCTTCATTGAACATCAACTGTTTCTCTTAGATGGCCCAAACATCTCGCTAAATCGATCGATGCCCAACCATCGACATATCGGCCCATTGGAAAAAATGGACAACTCACTGATTTGGCCAAATCCTTACCATCATCGCATCATCCATCGACGATTTTCATTGGTGATTGAAAATGTTTCATCAAACCCAGTTCATGCCTGAACATCAACCCATCAACCATTGACAATTTCCGTTGGTGAAAAAAAAAATCACTGAATCTAATCGACACCCATCCATCAAACCATCGACCATAGACAATTTTCCTTGGCCAACTTCAACACTTAGAAAATTTTGATGAAAAATTAGGTGAATACAGATTTCAATATCCAAACCAAGATGATCTTAACAGTTGATCAAATCCAACTCCCAAATGACCAAAACTAATATAGGCCATTGATCTTCTTGAACTTCCCAAACGCTGAAATTGAATCTCGGTTGTTGATTTTCTCAACCTTCAAAACGACTGAAACATTATAAATTTTTAAATTTATCAAAGTGAATATCGACCGTCTATTTTGAGATCAAACACAATCTCGGTCATTGATTCTTGAAATTCTTCCCAATGTTACAGAAGGCCATTAAAATGTGAATTTATACCTTTCCAAGTCAAATTCTACTTTGCAACTTGCATATTTACTTCATGAAATTTCTTGAACATATCTTAGTCACTCAAACTTGAATTTTACTCACAAATATGGGGATTTCGCTCTGATTTTTCTTTGTTTTCCCCAAATCCATCACAATCAAATGTGAAACAATGAATTTTCCCAATTCAAATCCATCTTGCCCCATACAAGTTTGGTGTTTGAATTAGATGCTCTAATACCATAATGTATCGTCCCTCAGCCCAACTGGGGGGCATTACAGTGTGGAATACTCATAAAAATGAAATTTGTTTCTATATAAATAAAGTGTTGGAGCTCACAACTATGAATTACATACATATTTAACTATTGAATGTTACCATTATTTAGATGCATCCACAACATAACAAAATAACATGAAATGCAACTATTAAATTCAATTTCAACAACATATAAATCAGTTTGATACACATAGATGTTAATGCACAACAGATAAAATCATGATATAAACAACAACGAGGTAAAACACTTCTTTTTTATAAAAAAATGTGCAACTAGATACTTGGGTCGAATGTTCCACCCAACCATAAACTTGTTGATCAAAATATCAATAACAAGTCACCCCAAGCTGAGGCTAGTAATCCAAAAAAGAGGGTGGTCTCTCATTGTCCACTCACAACTCATATCTCTCTTCCTCTCAACCTGACCAACCCAGGGAATGTATCCCTTCACTGATATCATTCCCTCAGACATCCCATTCATTTATCAGGGTCTTTCTTACACATGTAACTAATAATATCTCAGCTAGGAACTCCTACAAAATATTCTCCTACAAAGTAGGGTGCTCCTCTCCATTTCAGATTCAGTTACACTTAGTGACACTCAATTAGAATAGTGGAAGTCACTCATGCATGGAAATCTTGGTTTTATCACCAACAATTGCATGCATTTCTCTCACCTCCACATGTGTGACTCAGTTAATCCATGATTTCATGGATTAGTTAACTAGGAACATGTGGCAAATTACTTCATTTTTTGTCAGTGACTATCTAGTTCTCTCTATATCACTACTATGGTGACTTCACTTAGCCGTGTATAGTATATTATGTGTATTTTACTATTTTAATCATACACTAAATACAATTCTTGATTCTTTTCTCTCATCTCTTCTCTCCTTCTCTCAATTTGCAATCTTTGTAAGGATTATTGTTAGCTAGATTATCTATGTAGGTTTCACCACAATTATACATCGTATCAAATCTCATAGGTTTCTAGGAGAAAGGAACATAGGTATCTTATTTGCAGGTCGAGAAGGGAGATGCAGTCAAAAAAAATGGATTGTTCATTGGAAATACTTCTCGTGCCTCGTAACTTCTTCGAGTGGAAGCTAAAAATTTTGCATCAATTTAGATGTAGAGGCTTGTATCATATTACCATGTGTACAGAGGTTGTGCCAACCTGTGTTATTGATAATAAGAGGTATCTCAACTGCATGGTTTAGGCTTATGATCTCCTTTGTGTGTATATGTCGTCGAGCTTCTGTTTCACATTGAATCTTGTACCACAACATATGATATTTGGACAAAGTTGGAGGAATATTTGAATCCCTCACCCATGAGAAATATAAGCTCATCAAAATGGGGATAATCAAGGGACCCAATGTGCATGCACTTGTTGTGCATGAAATCAAAATAATTTCCAATTCAAAATCCAAGAAAAAAGGCAAGGGAAAGATGCATGCAGAGACAACGACGGGAGGGAAATACAAACCCTTCGATGATTCTGCATGATCCAAAGGTGGAAAATAAAATAAAGAGAATACCAAATGTGGTTACTGTAACTGTGGTTTTCATCTTGAGTACGCAAGCATGAACAAAAAAAATGATTAGATGGATCATATTCTTCAGAAGAACAACCTCAAGGATCACATTCTCGAAGCTTCCAAGAAAAATATAGAAGATCAATCCAAATGAGGTATCTCTCATGCACTGGTTTCCATTAAATCTCCTCTTAATGCATTTATCTTATATTCAGGTGCATCCCACCATATGGAAGCAACAAAGAATGTTTTATCTTATATTTCTACATGAACGGGTCCTCCCATCCTAATGGGATATGATACTCCTATTTAGGTCATTGGCCAAGAGAGAGTAGAACTCCTACATGAAAGTTTTGAGAATGTATTGTATGTTCCAAAACTATCCATGAATATGCTCTTTTTTTATCAGATAACACATTCTGGTATAGGAAAAAGGGTGGAGTTCACACCTTATTCTGCAACCATATATGATATTCATGATAACCCCACGATTATTGTTGGTGAGGTAAACCACCAATGTCTTTTTTATACTTTCAGCAAATTCATTGCTAAATCTGATTCTACATTACTATTGACACATGTTGATGATACTAGTATACTATGACACAAGATATTTATCCATCTGAACTTGAAATTCATGCAACAACTATGAAAACATAATATAGTCACCGACTTGCCCAAAATACACTTTTCAAAACGAGTTTATCAAGGATTCATTCTTAGAAAACATCCTCAACAGAAGTTTGAGAAAGAGAAGGCATGGAGGGCCTCCTCTCCTTTGGAGTTCATCCATAGTGATTTGGTGCGACCATTTCCTCATCCATCCATCAACAAATCAAGGTACATGCTTACATTTATTGATTATTTCTTACAATACACTTGGGTGTATTTTCTCAGGTAGAAGTCCAAGGTTTTTTATCATCTCAAAGACTTCAAAGAACATGTAGACACTCAGTCTAGGAGAAACATTAAAATCCTACACACAGATAATGGGGGGGAATATGTGAACCACGATGTCCAACATATTTTTTCAGAGGAAGGTATGCAACTGTAGCACATGATACCTTACACTCTGTAGTAAAACAAAGTAGTTGAGAGGAAGAATAGATACCTCAAGGAGATGGCCACTTACATCATGTATGCAATATATCTAGCACCCAAGCTTTGGGTCGAGGAAATTAACTATGCCAACCACACTCACAATAAATATCCTCACATATATGTCAATGATATGACTCCCTATGAGGTATGGAGATAAAACAAATTGGAAGTCACCCACTTCCGAATTTTTGGATCACATGCATGGGCATGTGTTCCCTCTAAAAAGAGGAAAGCATTAGATACGCAGAGTAACACATGCATATTTGTGGGATATACAAATGGTTTGAAGGGTTATAGGTTTATTTATCCCTCTATAGAGAGGATCATCATTGAGCGCAGTGTTCCATTTGAGAAAAATCCCTTGCATGCACCATTAGAGCCACGTGTAGAGACCTCTATACCACTACATGCATCAGACATCAGTGATGATGAGTCTACTCAGTTAGATCATGGTTCATATCTGAGCTTTGAATATGATTCAAAATATGATCATCATGTCTATTATGAGCATGCAAATGTTGAGCCACCACAGATGTGCAAGTGGGCATAGACCACCCTACAAGAAGCAGGAGACCTTATGGGGGATCTAGTATATCATAGGATGATGAGGTATATGTTTTAGGATCCTCCTCAAGAACTCAAAACTACCGAACCAATGACTCTGATGCATTTTTATATGTTTATAGCTTCAAACCCATAGACCTATGTAGAGGCTGTAGGGAATCCCGTCTGGGAAGACGCTATGCAAGAGGAGAACAACTATCTCCTCAAGAACTAGACTTGGGATTTGGTTCCTCTTCCTTCAGAAAGGAAGATTGTTAGATGTAGATAGGTATAGAGGACTAAGAAGGTAGAATATGTACATGTGAGTAGGTATAAGACAAGACTGGATGCCAAAGGATTTCAATAGATCCATAAGACAGACTATGATGAGACCTTTTCTCCTGTAGAAAATATGGACTCCATCCAATTGTCCCTTTCCATTGCAGAAACTAGGGTGTGGTAAGTTCACCAGATGGATATGAATAATTATTTCTTCATGGGAATTGCTTAGAGGATATTTACATGGAGCAACCACAATGGTTCATTCATAACTCATCCTTAGTGTGCCGACTGAAAAAGTCCCTCTATGAACTGAAGAAGATGCCTAGAGGATGGAAGTTCATCCTAAACAATTTCTACAGTCAAATACTTATGAACGATAGGTTCCCTATGACGGACATAGGTCCACTACACTATTTCCTTGGTCTCGAGATCAGTCAATAGGATTCCGACATCAAGATATCTTAGACTAAGTATGCTCAGGATATCTTGGTTATATTACACATGACTGACTACAAATTGGAAACCACACCATTTATGTCTAGGGTACATCTTGAGAATGGTAGGGATAAACCAGTGGTGGAAAGAACCTTGTATATATAACTTGTGGGGAGCCTTCTCAATCTCACCCACACTTGGAAAATTATCTCATATGCAATAAGGGTAGTTTCCAGGTACATGCAGGAGCCACATGAGCTACATTGGAAAGCTTCCAAGTGCATCCTTAGATATGATCAAGGAATCATAGGTTATGGGATCCATTATGAAGTAGGTTCTCCATTATATCTCATGGGATTCACTCATTTTGATTGGGCTAGTGATAGCACAGATCACAAGTCCACATCTAAGTACCTTTTTAGTTTGGGTTCCGGTCCCATCTGTTGGTCAAGAAAAAATCAGTTGACTGTTTCTCTATCATCAGTAGAGGCCAAGTACAGAAGAGTGGTCAGCGTCACTATTCATTAAATTTGGATTCCAAAATTCCTCACCAATATTGGAATCTAGTTTCATCGTTCGACTATCATTTGGTGTGACAATCAGATTACTCATAAGTTTTGTAAAGAACCAGTGCAACGAGAGTGGTCCAAAAACATTGAGATCCATGTGCATTGCATGAGAGAGTTGGTATATGAAAATATCATCAATTTGCAGTATTGTCTATCCATCGAATAGATTGTAAACATCTTTAACAAGACATTTACTGAGCACAAGTTCCACTTCCTACACGATCATGTTGGAGTGAAGAACATGGTTTCTTAGCAACTACTTTTTTTCCTTCTTCATTTTTTGCATTGTACTTTGAGGGGTGGTATTCCCATGATGATTTCCGTCTTTCCTCTATTTTTTCAGTGTTTCATTCTTATATGCATTGTAAAATGGGTACCTAACATGGATTTGGTTTCCACGACCCATTCATCATGTACACCCTAGTAGTGTCCAGGGGTGGTGTTGGATATATTACACACTCACCTAGTATTTATTTTCCTAAGGTTGATAGTTCAATTTTGAGAATGATTCTTTATATGAGAATATTATTTCTAAGGAATATTCTTGTACAAAATAGGGTGCTCCTCTTCAATTAAGAGTAAGTTACACTTATTTACACTCAGTTAGAATAGTGGAAGTCACTCATACATGGAAACCTCATTTTTATCAACATCAGTTGCATGTGTTTCTCTCACTTCCACACGTGTGACTTAGTTAATTGATGATTGCATGGATCAATTAACTAGGACTAGGTGGAAAATTACTTCAGTTTATGTCAGTGTGTGTCTAGATCTCTCTTGATCACTACTATGGCGACTTCACTTATCCATGTAGAGTACATCATGTTTATTTTAGCATTTTACTCATACAATGATTATAATTTTTGATTATTTTATGTCATCTCTTGTCTCCTTCTCTCACTTTGCAAGCTTTGTATGAATTGTTGTTAGCTATATTTTCTATGCAAGTTTCACCATAATTATAGATACTTGTTGCTCATGCATAAAAAATCAATGTGTAAAATTGTTGTAGCTACCCATACAAATTTCCTCTCCTTTTAATTGCTTGCTTGACTCACACACTTCCCCAAGATATTTTTGCTCATCCCCCATGTTCCCAATAACTATGGGATGTGACCATTGACACCCACCCTCTTACATTTATTCAATGATTGTCTTTGGGAACACTCAATAAAAAATTACAAGGTCCATATACAAATAACGAATTTAGGAAAATGAGTTGAATTAATGTACATGAGTAACTCCCCCATGGACCCCTCTTTTCCATTCTCTAGACACTTTCCTCTCTTGTGGATTAATTCAAGATCCATTTCTACCCATGCTCCCTTAAGATTCTGCATCACTTTTTTATTATTAAAACATAGAAAATATAATTTGCATATTACATCACTTGGTCATAGCCATATATTATATCTACATTAAAAATTAATTAAACTAGGGATTATAGTGGGGATGTTACAATTACCCTTTACCTAATATAGACCATATACTTCAGAAAGTGGTTGGGGCTTCTAGGATTTCCATGATTGATGTTTTTATGGTTATAATCAAGTAGCTATGCACCTAGATGACAGGGATAAAATTGCCTTTACCACTCCCTAGGGAACCTTTAGGTATGACAAGATTCCCTTTGGGATGATAAATGCAAGGGAAAATTTTCAACAAGAAATGGATATTGCTTTTTTGGGGGAAAGTATATGTTTATTGTGATATACCTTGATGACATGACAATTTTTCTAAATGAGATCAAAATCATCTTAAACATTTAAGACAAACCTTGACTAAGTGTAGAAAATATGGCTTATCTTTGAATCCTAAGAAAGATTTCGTTTCTATGAAAGAGGGGAAATTGTTGGGACATATTGTATCTAAGGATGGGGTTAGGATCGATCCTGAAAGAGTGGAGGCCATTAGAAAAATCAGTTTACCAAGAAATAAGAAGGAGGTGCAATCATTTTTATGAAAAATAAATTTCCTGATAAGATTCATACCAAACTTTATTGAGATATTCAAGGATATTACTGATATCTTGAAAAAGGACAATGAAATAAAGTGGAATGTTGAGTCAAAGGGTTCCTTTGAGAAAATTAAAAAATCTTTTCGAGAATCTCCAATGTTGGTTAGTTGAGATCATGACAAACCTTTTTTAATTTTCTATTTTGCCTATGAAAACACCATAGCAGTTGTTTTATTATAGAATAATCAAGAGGGTTATGAGCATCCTATTTCAATATTTAGAAAGGCATTGAGAGATGCTGAGTTGAAATACACTAATATGGAAAAGTAGGAATATGCTCTAGTAAAATCCTTAAAGGCCTTTAGGGATTCTTGTTGGATAGGCGTTTTGGTTAAGATTTTGGATCTGTGCCATAATATGTCAAGGAATAAAAGGTAGTTAGAAGATGGACTAGAGCATGTGACAAGAGAGGAATTTAAGGAGTCAAAGTGCACGATAGGAGGAACTGGGACGAAGCAACGCCAAAAAGGAGGAAAAAAGTTTTAGACCATTGGGTTTTTGGGACATTTTGTCTACATTGTAATGAGCTTATCCCTATTTTGATGTATAAATCTGTAAAGGATTTTTAGGTAGAATAGGTTCCAAGGGTTGGATATATGAAAAGTTCTTAGCGCTTTTTGGGGTAAGTTGAGTCGATTTTTGAAGAAGTTTTAAGATATGACAGAGGAGTGAGGCTTTCACTACAAAAGAATGGCTAGGCAAGTTTAGGTAATGTTACTATTGTATCTTTTTTAGTGCAGTGCACAACTATAAGAAGATTATCAATGACTAATATAAGAAGCCAACCGTTGTGGACATAGCCCAAGTTGGGTGAACCACATTAAACCCTTGTGTCATGATGTGTTGTTTTTTCATGTTATGATGTTTACTGCTACTATGAAATGATGATAATTCTTAAGTATGATGAATGTGCTATTCATATGTGATGTTATAATGTTGTGCACTAAAGTAATTGGTGAATGAAGTCATACACAGAGTATGTTGCATGACAAGAAATTGTTATTTAATGGAAATTGTGCACATGAGTAGATGGTTAGTGAGAATATGTTGAATGCCTCACTTCCCCTCATCATGGGAGAAACTTGGTTTTTGCAGCCCCTCTAGATGCCTCAGGTGATACTTCACTTGCTTGTAGGTGATGCCGAAAGGGTCGGTGTCTAAGGGTTTTTTTGGTGTATTGATGATTAACCCCAGGTATACCCACTGCATGCCAACAAATGGTTTCGTTATAGAGACCGGCATTTTTAATTGAGGGGAATGTTTTGGAGGATGAATAAGGAAGAAATTGCAGAATGGATAGAGAGGAAGAAACAAGAATTTTCCAAAGAACAAAATAGGAACCCGCAACTTAGAGACAAACAATGGTTGCAAAGGTACATGTTCATATATCTTCATAAAATATTCTTTGGTGAATTTTTGATAACTTTTACTGACTAGTTAGAAAGGTTAGTGGAGAATGTTGGGAGATATTGAGTTGATGCACCGAGAAACTAGACTCCTGAATTGATTAGATAGTTGAATACAGTAAGTATTAAAGTCTCTCGTGCATTTGATTTTTGGTTGCATAGTGTATTGGGGGGTTACATTACAGAGTTTGCAATAGGTTGTATCCAATCTCATAGTGTCACATGAAGGGACCTTTTCAAGGGTCTACGTGGAAGATATTTGAGCGCACTGTCTACCTGGATAAATATGTTTTTGTGAGACAAGAATGCTATGAAAATAGAATCGGATTTCTAGGCTCCTTCATACACATAGGGGGAATAGGGGATGACTAGAGGATGGTCTGAGAGTGAAAAATACCATTTAAGAATACATGGACTGAGGATGATGAGAGAGGAAGACACTAAATTATATGGAGATATTGGAGTATTGCACTATGGGAAAAAGGTTTAGGTATAGTAAGAAGGAGATTATGGATGAGAGATAAGAGAAGCACATAGTGTTTGAGAAAAGAAACCCCAACGCAGTACTTCAAATCACACCATACAAAGAAAGGAAAGAGAAAGAGAAAGAAAAATATATTCAGTATAATCCAGTAGAAGAAAACATTCCATCTCAGATTAGAATCAGTGTCAAACCCATGACCTCATGTGTGTCAACCAAATCTAAAGTAGAAAATGGAACTTTGTCAAGTGAAATTGTAGTTAATGGAGGAATTCAGAACAATAATCAAAATAGTGGAAATATTACAGTGAACCAGAGTCAGTCATCATCACCGAAGGTAACTACTACACATAATAAAATGGAAGGAATAAATCATACATTAATAATGCACGAATTTCAGGGAGTGGGGTTGGAGGACCCAGAGCAACATTTGTTTGTATGCGACACAATATGGACTACGAAGAATGTCTAGGACAAGGCAACAAAGATTGCATAGTTAGCCATAATGTTTAAAGGTAACACACTATTATGGTACATGAAGTATCATAAAACTACACTGGTAAGAAATTCAAGGACATTAGCAGAGATTGGATGTTAGGATATTTAGACACTTAGGGGTTAGTTAAGATCTACTTGGTCTAATGTGTCGTTAGGTAAAAATGTGTTTCTTAGTGTGTTTCTTTAGTATGCATTTGTAGTTAGGAAATCTGATGGTCATGATATGTTCCCGACATAGAATGATCTAGTGGTTCATATTCTCTTCGATCTTAATGGCCATTGATCCATGGATTAACACCCGATTGGTCCATGATCTCTATTTAAATAGATTTGAGGTTCATTTGTTGATGATCAATTGTGAGAAACTCTCTTGTAAAATATCTTTGTAATCTTTTTCTTTTGCATTAATAAACTACTCGAAGTGGTCGTATTGTCTGGGGCCATGGATGTTTCCCCATAGGGTTTTTACCACATAAAAAAATTGGTGTGTTAATATTTTATCTGGTTGTGTGAGTGGTTACTAAAGGTGTTCGTCCTCTGTTGGAATACTTGTGTTGTTGAACATGGTATCAGAGCCTGTTTGAAGACCCGCTCCTATTGTAGATCGAGATCGTGAAGCTGAGTTGTCTCATATCTGTTTTATTCTATTTTCGTACATTTTTGGGCTGAGAGTACTATTCCATTGCATCTAGAGCGCTCATTTCATTCAATAACTCCTTTCGTTTCACTCGAAAAGGTTTCCTTTTTCCCAATATACGACCATTTTAGCTAGATCCGGAGGTATAAAGCTTGAATACGCCCTTTTTAAAATTTTTGCAGAGTATTATTTCAGTTTTATATTATTTGTTTCTGGGTTGCTATTCTTTTAGATCTGCATATGATCTTTTCCCCGCACCCTATGTGATCTCGATAAATCAGAAACAAATAGGAAAAGGTGCATTTTCCGGGTAAGCTAACCGAGATCTAACCCTTGTTGTCATCGAGAAGCCAAAAAAATTTCTTGTGTGAAAACATTTCTTTTAGCATGCTCTCCAAGGTCGTCTTCAACATTTTTTTCTTAGCACGCTCTCCAAGGTCATATTCATCAACAACAACAACAACAACAAAAACACCTCTAATCCTCCTGCTAAACAATACAATATGTTTTGCTAGCCCATTTGGTTAAAAGTTTTCTTATTAGGTAAGATCTCTTGAGTTCAAGTCTCTCTTTTTGTTACTTTTTTTGAAAAAGTTCATGCTCCATTGTAAAGTGTATTTCACTTCAAGTATAAAAGTGAATCACTATAAGTAGCTTTAATATTTTAGGGTTATTTATTTTGCATGCAACATTTCTTTTATAAAATAACTTCATTGTAAAAGTGATCCCCACTTCTTTTATAAAAGAGGATCACTTCATAAAGCAAATTACACCATCACATGGTCCTTTGGTTACCATTTATGCCATTTTTTAAAAAAGGGCATAACTTTCACATCCAAAGTCCGTTTTCAGTGCCTTTTTTTTTAAAATGCCTAATTTTTCGAGATATTTCCATCAAGATCATTAGTTTCAGTTTTTAAATCCATATTATCCACATATTTAATATGGCTTCTTCAAGTAATATTTTGTTTACCAACAACAATTACTTCCAATGGAAATCCCATATGGAGGATTTATTAAGAAGTAAAGGCTTGTACTGGATTAGTTTGGGAAAGGAAACAATACTCGTTGATGTTGATAAGAAATCCAAATTGGATAGTAGGAATGATGAAGCACGTGGATTAATTGAAATGTCCATCTCTCCTGATTTAAGGTTCTACCTATTAGCACATAAAGTTTTCATGGGTCATATGTAGTTATTGTTAAAACCTAGGTCTACACCTCTGTCAAGTCTCTTTATTTTCTGCATACCTTCCTATAATTTTTCCTCTTTTGGTTGATAAAGTCAGTTTCCCTTTTTTTCAATGACTTGTTTTTCCTGCTTGACTAATTCTTTGCATAGAGTTTTTCTATCTTCCTTGAAGGATAAACACATATCATGATTTGGTTTGGATTATTGGTCGTCTTGTTTTCCTTTAATTGAGCTTACAACAGGCTGGCCAAGTCCTTTTTTTTCACAAGAAACAACCATGAGCACAAAACACAACATTCTGAGGAGTCCATTTCAAGATCGAAATGAAAGAAAGTAGACAGGTTCAATTTTCAATTGTGGAGATCCCATGTGCACTTCAGATTAGCAACTCTTGTGCATTTGGAGTTTCAAAATAATGCAAGGATTAACGACTAGACATAAGCCCCAAAGTGTCGAAGTCCTGAAGTAAGGAGGGAATGCCATGTCAACTGGGAGAAAGTGGCTTCAGGATATTTCCATACAAACATCCAAAAGTCCCGAAGTCCCAAAGTCCTGAAGTAACGAGAGGTTTCCATGTCAACCAAGAGAAAGTTACTTCGGGAGATTTCCATCCAAACATCCCGAAGTCCCGAAGAGCTAAAGTCCCAAAGTGATGTCAGGTTGCCACATTGCTTTAGGCCCTACCACTCCATGGTTTTTTTCCAACTCAACACATGGCACTTATCCACCGAGGAAGCATATCATTCATTTCAGGCTACCACGTCACTCTGGGCCCATACCACTCCGAGAGTTTTTTATGCTTCACAATCCAAAAATCCTTAAATCTGAAGAGTCAAAGTGTCAAAGACATGTGGCACTCATCCATCAATAGTTGTGACAACAATGAAATCATGCCACCACGTCATATTTAGGAGATCATCCTCTAGGATTTATTCTTTCTTAGCATTCAAAGATCCCAAGCGCCAAAATTGGATCCATCTCTAAACATAGTTAAAAGGATTATGGAGTTGGAGGATAGATAAAATTTAGTAGGGGCATTAAAATAACAGGGTTTCCCAGATCGCAGATTGCAATAGATCGATGACCACACTTCATTGCGGGGATGAAACATGCTCGAATGCTAAAATTCTAGAGCAGTCCTGCAATCGAAACCATGGTATAGCGAAAGAGGTATGTGGCAGTTGGTGGTGGATTGCGGGGGTCAAATCGGTGTAGATCCAAACCTCCCTTGGAATATTCTGCAATCACGTGCTGATATACAGTCCATCCAAGAGTGGTGCATGGTAATAAAAGCAGTGCGTTCCCAGATCGATGATTGTGACACGATCGACGACCACACTTCATTGCGAGGACAAAAAGTGCTCGAACGCTAAAATTTTAGAGTGGTCCCACAATCGAAACCATGGTATAGCTAAAAAAGTATATGGAAGTTGGTGGTGTATTACGAGGGTCAGAGTGGTGTGGATCCAAACCTCCCTTGCCAAATTCCACAATCATGTGCTTATATAAGGTCCAATCCAAGAGCAGCGCTTGGCAACAAATTGGGCATTAAGCCAAATCATTAAAGGAGAATCAAGGGGATAAGCATAATGTTAATAGACCATGACCAGTATATCACTATAGGAAAGAGAACAATCATCTCCCCCCTTAAATGGAATCATGGAGGTTCTAGCCGAGGAGACATAAATTTTCATCCCGAATTAGTGAATGAAAGAAGGACTGGTGGTTGAACAATATAGTCCCCCCTTAAATGGAAGCATTAAGGGTTTGGCCGAGGGGACAAATAACTATCAGCCTGAATCAGTTAATGAAAGAAGTATTGGTGGTTGATCAATCGACTCCCCCCCCAAAATGGAAGCATGTAGGATCTAGCCAAGGAGACAATAAACTGTCAGCCCGAAGTACCACAGAGGGCAATTTTTCCTACAAGCCCAGATTGACCTGAGTTTCCTTCTGAAAAAAGGAGCATGATAGACATATGAATACACCAACTTCTTTCTTGATTATAGATACATCAAATGAATGATATGAGAGGGTTGGATGGTTGAGAAAAGCTCCCTTTTTGTAATATTTTGACTAAGCAGAGTTGTTCTCTGGTTATGTATGAGACTTGAGACATTTTCATTAATAGAAGTTAGTTTCCTTTCACCATCTCGTTTCCTTTCACTTTGAAATGATCATGATTGGATGATCCATATGAGATGTTATGGTTGTGTTATAATGGATTTTTGATTATAATGCTTCTATGAATGTTGTTTAGTGTTTTAAACTTTGAGTTCAAGAGGTTCTTGTGATTGAGTTTTTCTTCACCTAGTTGCTTGAAGGCCTAATGCTTATAGAAGACCTATCCACCTTCCTCACTAAGTCTTCCTTATATTCACCTTTATCCTTAAACCACTGACTAGATTTAATCAAAACCTTATTTCCTTATGCATGTTATCCCAGATTGGTGTGTTAAAGCTATCTTGTGTTGATTTTTGTCCATTTGACCTTTCATCATTAATTTACATTCATAAACCTTTTGATGGGTATTGAGATTATCCTTTTGCAATCTGAGGGTGATTCTCAATGCTAACAACACCTTCAATCAATTGGTAAACCCAAAGAAGGTTGGGAAAATATTGAATCTGTGTTTGGTAAACACAATATTATTCGAGCACAATAGTTACAAAATCAAGTACTCACTTTAAGTCCAAGTGATTTTTCTTGCATTGAAGACCATCTATCTAAGTTTAAAACACTAAAAACTTTATGTGAATAATGTAAAATAAAGATAGAAGAATATCATTGCATCTATATTATTATTTCTAAGATAGGTAGTGCATATTCTGTGTTTGTATCTACCTTTTATTCCATGCAAGAGGCTCTAGGGGAAGCTTATCAAAAACCCACTCTTGAGAAATTTTGTGATGCTTTGATTAAAGAGAAAGATAAGCTTGTACAACTTGGAGTGATCAACACTGTAGGTACCTCCAACAAAGCCTTAGTCTTCCATCAAAATTATAAACCCAATAATCCCAAGAAGCAACATCCTCTCCACAACAACAAACAACATAAGGGTCTCAAACCCACTCATCCAGCTTCCGCTCCTAATAGTGATAAAGGAGAAGAATATAAAAATAAGAAGACTAACAAACATTGCAACTTTTGTGATGGATATGGTCATGATGAATCCAAATGTTTCAAGAAGATGGTAGCTTTAGAAGTAGTGATAAAGAAGAAGAACATTAGTATTGATTCTACTTCTTCTTCTTCTCATGGACATGCACTTTCTGGTTATGGTTTATCCTTCAATACAACTTCTACTTCTTCTTCTGATGAGTGGCTTATTGATTCTGGAGCATCTTATCATATGGATAAGGATAGAGACATATTTTCTTCTCTAAGTGAATGTAACACCAAGAAAATATTTGTTGGTGATGATAGATCTCTTAGTGTTGAAGGATCTGGAATAGTTCAAGTAGAAAATGGTCGCTTCAATTATGTATTATGTGTTCCAAGTCTTTCTTGTAACCTTTTGTTAGTATATCAAATCACTCATTTAGGTGAAGCTAAAACCATAGAGTTTTCAGCTCACCAATTTGTAATCAAGGATCTTAAATATCTTAAGCATGTTCTTGCAATTGGAATTGCTGATGATATTACTAGGTTGTACAAGTTTGACAACTTTGGGTCATCATCTTTTTCATTAGTTTTTGTTTCTCATAGCAATGACTTGAGAAAAATTTGGCATGAGCGGTTTGGTCATATAAACTATTGCTCATTGAAGCCACTATGTAATCAATAGAGGGTGACTGGTCTTCCTCCTATTTCATGCATATATGGTGTTTCTGCCAGTTGTGTTCTTGACAAACATCATCAGGATGTAATGTCCCCACTTTTGGACATCATCACCGGGCAGAGACTTATGATGACCAGAGTAGCTAGATGGATGTTATAGTGAATACAGGGGTATTTGAGAGGCATTGTGGGGTCCAGTTGGAATTTATCATCATATTCCATCATCATGAGCCATTCCGCATAGGTTGGATTTGGTTTCATTCCATTCCGACGATTTCCATGATTTTGACTATTTTGAGCTATAAGTTAATTAAAATCACTGAAGAGGGAATTTTGGACACATTACTTGGAGGAACCTCTCAGTTTAATAGCTCATTGGAATTGGGAGGAGAAACAATACAGGATGGGATGGCTAGAAGTGACTTTCAGTGGCCAGGGAAGCCACAAGGAGAGATAAGGAGCTTTTCAAAGGTAAAAAGGTTAATTAATTAATTAAAGTGATTTAATTAATTAATTAAATATTAATAAAATGAAAGTCACTTTGGAGGGACAAGGTGAGCCAAAAAGTATAAAGGAAAGGCCAGGGCCTCTTCTCATTCATTCATGCATGATCTTATTTTGATTTCTGGCTACTAGCTAGTGAGCCCAATATTGGGAGTTTTGAGGGTTTGACATAACAAACCCTAGAGGACGATTCGGTGGTGAAAGATTCCACCTATCTTGTCCCAAGCTTGGTCTCGGAGATGCAATATTCTCCTACACCATTCTAGTTCTAGATCTACTCAGTTGCAGGAGGGTTCTACATCAATTTCATGTGCAGATAGAGAGAGGACGCACCAATTGAGGGATTCTAGCAAGAGGGGCGCACCATCTTTGGAGAGAGATTCGTTGTAGGAGATTGGCAGGGCCGTTGAGAATTCTATCACTTGGGTTTTCATTGCAGGGTCTTGGACATCAGATCTAGTGCTTTCTGAGATAGTTTTATGGCTCAGATTATTTCTTGAGCAGTGGGGCGAATTGAAGAGAAGGAGGGTGTTTTTTGAGATCCAGATCTAGTCCGTTTGGAGGGGTTACACTTCAGATCTGACCCTGAGACTTTACCTAGTGACTTGCAGTGTCCCGATCTATATTTCTG